>PVHX01002402.1:139511-169721 GCA_004024805.1 Geosciurus inauris | reverse complement strand
TTTGGTACCGGGGATTGAACTCAGGGGCACTCGACCACTGAGCCACATCCCCAGCCCTATTTTGTGTTTTATGTAGAGACAGGGTCTCACTGAGTTGCTTAGCGCCTCGCGGTTGCTGAGGCTGGCTTTGAACTTGCGATTCTCCTGTCTCAGCCTCCCTAAGTGCTGGGATTACAGGCTTGAGCCACCGCGCCCGGCTCATTTTCCTAGGTTTTTAGATCTGCCTTTCACATCACTGTTTTTCTCTCCATCTCTATCTAATCTTTGTTGTAATCAATGCATAAGTTAATGCATATATTTTTGATTTCTTGAATATTTTTAGTTATGTTTCAAATCTGTTATTTTTTCAAGGTCCTGGTCTTTTTATGTTGTTCCTCGTTTTACATCTTTAATCATTTAAGCCTACTTATTTTATAGTCTTAATCTGATAATTCTTTTGTTTTTTTCCACTTTTTCCAATTTTGAATGGTAGAAATACTGCATGACCTAGATCAAAAGGTATTTCTTCAGATAAAATTTGCATTTGCTTTTGTGATGTGCCTCACTGATTAGTCATGTGCTTCACTTAGTGTGACTTTTTGAATTATGTTTTTGATTGAAGGATTTCCAAATCACATTAGTGTACATTTGAAAACCAACATTTGCATAAGGGTAAAACCAAAGTTTCTTAGAGAACATAAGAAACTTCATCCTTGACAAGCTTTCATGTGATTTTCATGGTTTAAATAGTGAAAATTTTTCTAGTCTGTATTTTCAGTGAGTAGATAGTTCTTTGATTGTTTTAAAAAGACTTTATGTGAGCATCTCAGTTCTAATTACTGTTTCACATGATTCTAGGATCTTATTTCTCTTCTAATGACAAAATCCAAGAGGCACAAAGCTTTCACTAACCAACTTGAATTTATGGCCAAACAACAATCACTCTTTATTTTTGAATTTGAAAGATTTGGAGTTCTCTCAGGAGATATGTTATATTTTACTTCAAATTTTTATCTGTTCCTTGGAGAGTTTTTAAGATATCTTGTTCAAAATATTGATGGAAATGGAAGTTATGAAATATCTTCTTAGGAACAGCTTAACTTATTTGCCATGTCTTCAATTGGGCTTTTGACCCAGCTATGAGTGCATGGTAAGCACACTGGGGTTTGGGCAGATAACATGAGTATCATTCCTTCTAGAACTATATAGTATGAGTGGGGGAGGAAAACTCTCCTTCCCCTTCCTACCAACAGGAGGAAGGGCCTAATAATACCAGAAGAGGATTAAGTGCTGTACAGAAAAATGCAGTGGGTATCCACTATAGATGGGTCCCTTGGCTTGGCTTTGCTGATACAATTGAATTTGTCAGGCCCAGTACAAATGAAAATGGGGGAGGTTGTTCAAAAAGTCAGAAAGAGAACCTTTAAAGGTACTAAAATATAATTTTTTTTCTTTCTTCCATGGTTTCTCAGTTTGCCTGTCCTGGTAGTTTTCATTTGATATCTGATGTCAGGTTCCCTTGGGCACAGGGACATTCAAGGACAGGTGTAGACCTTCACAGCTGTCTGGGAGCTCTACCTTGCAACTTAGCACAGGCATATACATGTATGAGCCACCTGCTGCCCAGTTTCTCTCCCAACAGCCACTGAACTGACATGCCGTACTCTAGCAGAGTTTGGGGACATTTAACTAGGTGTCTCCCCATTCCAAGAGCCCATTGTCTCAACACATGGTAGAGAGGCAATCCCTAATGATGCCCCTGTTACCTTGTTTGTGGGCAAAGAAGAAGTTTGTCTCTGGTAAATTACTCTCTGAACATGATGTGGTGCTGCCAATTTGGGGTGAAGATAAGCATCCTGAGATGCCACAGTGAATATGTACCTGACCCAGAGTATCCCAGTAGTCAAACCCAGGTGAAGGGTAGCAGTAGTAGCTGATCAGAGTAGTAGCAGAGGCAGGCAGGGCACAGCCCTGTGCACCAGGGGATGGAGGAGTAGGTGGCTGATATCCCTTTCCAGGGAGACAGCAGGAAGTGGGCCTCCAAGTCTCTGGTATGTTCCATATTTTCCCATTGGTCTTCACTTACACATTCAGAGATAAAATTTCCATATGGTAACTTCAGGACATTAAATACCATGTCTTGGGCTGTGTTATCTTTTCAAGTATTTCACAGGTATCTACTGTGACCAAAATAGCTGGCATGAATAACTTAGAAGAAGACAAATTTATTTTGGCTCACAATTTTAGTATTTGATCCAATGGAAATCAAATGGATTAATTCACTAATTAGGTTATAGTTCTTGTAATCTAATTGCCTCTGAACATTCCTACATTAACAAATGAACTTTTTTGGGGAGATACCTCATAGCTAAACAATAATGTGGGCACTTCTGAGCTGGGGAGTATTGGGTAGAAAGGGTGAGGGGGAAGCCTTGCTCTGAGAAGTAGGGAGCCTATCTTCCTGCTTCATTCTGATACTAATTACCATGGTGGCCATGGGGAAGCCTCTTCAATTGCTTTCTTACCAATGAAGTGAGCATTTGGACTAAATCAACTTTTGTCACTATCCAATGAGTGACTTTCTCAGAAATAACTTAGATGTTTGATCCTTAGGATGTCAATTTACTATAATTTTTAAATGATAGTTTCTAAACTCTTCATCAAATTGCATACTTAAAAAATTCCTCAGTGGGTTGGGGTTGTAGCTCAGCAGTAGAGTGCTTGCCTAGCATGTGCAAGGCACTGGGTTCAATTCTCAGCACCAGATAAAAATATTAAAGGTATTATGTCCAACTACAACTAAAAATAAATAAATAAATAAATACATAAAAAATCCTCAGTATTTGTGCTCATCAGCTGTGTTAAACTTAAAGCACACAACTAATTGTAAAGTTTTAAATTCTAAGGAATTCCTAAATTAAACATTTCACATTAAGACAATTCATCACTAACTTTGAAGGTCTTTCAGATATTTCTACATTCAATACAACAATTAACTACCTATATTTTATCAGATTTGAGATAATCTGCAATGTTTAACCCACTCTTCTCAGAAACTTAAACATGTCCCAAGAGTGAATAACAAATATGCACTTAAAAATGTATTAAATGTTTTCAAATATAAACACATTTTGTGCTTCTATAATCCTAACTTTATAGTAATGTGCTAGGTTTTAACAGCCTATAGCAAGCCTCAAACAACAAAATGTCAAAAAATGAAATTTATACTTCCTCTTTACCCCTTCCGCATATCTGCCCCTTTTGACCTGCACAGCTCCATCTGTATAGGAGCCTGGAAAGAGCTCTAATAGCAGATGGAGGCCAATTAAGTCTCTGAAAGGATCCTCTGTGGAGACTCTAGGTTTTTCCAAACCAGGACTCTACTGTGAAAAGGTATGTTTTGTTGTGACATGCAAGACACAAATTTCAAAATATGGAGCTAGTGATGAAAGGGGAAAAGATAGGATAAAGATAATGAAAATGAAGGGATCTCTCTGTCAAGTTCTTCACATTAAAAATACAAGCAGTGGGGTAAAGAGAAGTAGCATTGGGAACGTGGAGGAGAGTATGCTTGAGAAGGGTCTTCATTATTACATCTCCCACTAGGTGTTCTTCATGGAAACCTGTTATATTCAGACTCTCAGTTCAGTTTTGATTTGCTATCAATAATAACAGGCAACTTTAATGACTTTCATCACAATAAAATCTAAGGAAAAACATTCTTAAAATAAATCTGCAAACAGATGGAAAATAGAGGAATGTGTGATGTGACATAGTTAAGAGCACAGATTCTGCCCGTTGTTTCCTCTTCTTATTTGTTGAATGTGGTACTTACGCCTCTAAGTTTATTTCATCTATAAATTGGAGGTGATATTAATAAGTTAGTTCTTATGATATTTAATGGGAAGTGCTTAGGTAGCTCTGTGTCAAGCATATAGCATGTGTTTAATAAATATTATTATGTCCATACATTCAGCCATTATAGCAGAAACTTGCTTTCCTTTCTTTTTCTTTTTTTCTTTTTGGTACCAGGTATTGAACTCAGGGCACTCGACCACTGAGCCACATCCCCAGCCCTATTTTGTATTTTATTGAGAGACAGGGTCTCACTGAGTTGCTAAGTGCCTCGCCCTGGCTGAGGCTGGCTTTGAACTCACAATCCTCCTGCCTCAGCTTCCAAAGCTGCTGGGATTACAGGTGTGTACCACAGTGCCCAGCCAGAAACTTATTTTCTTCCACAATTCTGTTGCCTTTCTTTCTTTTTCTTTTCCTTTTTTAAAATGAAATCCAATTCTGTATTGTGTTTATTTCTCTGGGAGCATGACCCTTTCCCTAGCTTGAGGATAGCTCTTGACAAATCTAAGATAGTTCAGGTAATCTCATTCCCTCCTGCCAGTGATTGTGTTAGACATGGGAAAGTAACATTATTCTGGCCAATGAGATGTGAGAGAAGTCTGTCGAAAGGGGTTTCTGTTGTTAAAAGTTTTCATAGTTTTTAAGAGAGACACATGGGACAAAATAACCTCATATATTCCCAATTGAGTCCATTGAATAAGTTTAGAATTGTGGTAGCTTCTTGTGACCATAAAGGGAGCTACTTCTAAAGGCAAAAACTAACATGCTAAGAATGTTAGGAGCAGAAAAACAGGAGAAACTCTGATGAGGCCACTGAACCCTCAAATTAGCCAACTGTAGAAAAAACATCTTACCTCTGGATTTCCTGCAATGAAGGAAAGTTAATTTCTATGTACTTTAATCCAGTTGTCCTTCTGTCTCAATGTTTTTTGATCCTTTCTCTCTTGAAGCACAGAAAAAGACTTTTTCTGAAGTTCCCTTATCTGATGAAAGGAAGTTCTTTTCCCAGAAAGAATGCAATGAATACTATGAAATCTAATAAGCCATCAGAGAAGAGCCTGAAAATCAAACACTGCTCTTAAAAGTCCACAGAACCTTGTCCTAGGTCACTGTCTGTTTTCGTGGCTGATTTGTTTCTCCAAAAAATTATTTACAAAAATTGCCTTACCATCCTACGGCACACACCCATTTTTCTCTCCTCTAGCAAGAGGATATTTAAGCTTTGATCATATGGACTTTGAATTTCATATTTTTTATAGCTCTCATGCACATTAAATAAATTTGTATGCTTGTTTAGCTGTTGGTATGTCTGTTGTCAGTTTATTCAGCAAACTTAAAGACTTGCACCTTCACAAGTGGGAAGGGAGGAATTTCCTTTTCCTGTATATGTCCTAATGGATAGAGCCAAAACACAAAATAATTGGAAATCAGGAGAAAATGCATTTCCTCCTATCAAAGTTGCTTCTGGTTACCTTTAAAGCTAGCCAAGTTACCTACCTATGTCATATGAACTTTCCATGGTCCCTCCACCCCTCGCATAAAAGACCATTAAAGATCATTTACCAATATGGACATAGTAAAAGAACCAAAGAAAGTCTCTTTAACTCCTACCACTGTGGAAAATTTGCTCCATGAGGGAGCATGGATCTCTCTATTTTCCACTCATGCAAAATCACCACCCACCTGACTTCTGACCAGCCTTTTGGACAGTAATGAGATAGTGTAACAGCTGAGCAACAGGGAGTCCATCTTGGCCCCTGCAGCCATCTCAGACTTTCTGTGCCTTTTTCTATTTCTGATTCTTGGTGCTGAACACTGGTTCTCGGAGATGAAGAAGAACACAAAAAGCCTCTGTCAGCCCCCACCAGACTAGAATAAAACAGGATATGGGCTACCTAGGCTGAGCCCTGCTAACAGCAAAATTTTTGCTTCTGTACCACGGCTTGCATGCATTGGCTGGAATATTGTAACTGAATGTAACTGAAGACCCCACCTGCATCCCACCTGTTTGTGGTTTTTCCCTGTAAATACTCATGGAAAAACTTCTTCGGTGCATCATTGTTAGCACACCACTTTGAGTGGCTGGAGTGGCATCCACTGGCCAGTTCAATAAAGTCTTCTTTGGCTATATGTGAGTGGTCTGGGCAAGTTTTTCGATCTCTCTCATGGGGACAGCAATAGCAATATACATATATATATATGTATAACAATAGCAATATACATATATATATATGTTAGATGGTAGAAAATGTTTATCAGAGAGAGAAGCCAGGAAGGAATTAAAGGGCTTTGCTTTGTATGGAGGGGGTACAGCATCAAGTTGAGTTCATATAGGGGAAGTCAACAAGACCCATAAATAGTTAAAACAAGGGAAGAAAACAACCAAGGAAAGGTTTGCAGTCATTTTTTAGGAGAGAGAGAGAAAAAAAGGAAGGGATTTGACCAACTAGACTAAAATTAATTCTTGGTAGAAGCAATAATCTGCATAATCTATTCTGCATTACTCCAGCAATAGGGTTGCTGCCAATGAATGGTAATGACCTTCTAGTTAGACTATATATAAATGCAATGAGTGGTGATAGGATATGGGAGTGTCTGCAGACTCCAGTTAGGTTTACTTTGGTAGATGGTCTGGGGAGGGGGTTGGCAAGGGTTTGTGTCATATACACAAAAAATAATGTCAGGAGGGCAAAGGATAAAATGGTTCTAATAGGATTCTACAAGTCCCAGCACTGCCTGTGCTAGTGAACTTCTAGGTTCTGCTGACTTGTTCCCCACTTGACTGGAGTCAGAGTTGGCAGTAGGTCAGACATTTGGTGGTTGCATATGCTTCTCTTAAGCACTTGCCTAACTGCCATCTTTGTTTTATAAATACAGAGATGTAGCTGGGCATGGTGGTGCATACCTGTAATCCCAGCACTTTGGGAGGCTGAGACAGGAGAACTGTCAGTTCAAAGCCAGCCTCAGCAATGGCGAGGTGAGGCGCAAAGCAATTCAGTGAGATGCTGTCTCTAAATAAAACACAAAAATAGGGCTGGGGATGTGGCTCAGTGGTCGAGTACCCTTGAGTTCAATCCCCGGTACAAAAAACAAAACAAAACAAAAACAAAAAAACAGATGTTAGGAAACTAGGATCGGGGAAAATTTATTGATTCTCCTGGGGTCCCAGGTAATGGTTCAGAACATTCTAGGTTGTATGTGTGTTTTAAGTTCTTTTATTTCCTTTGGAAAAGCTGATTATAGGAAATTTTATTGACTTAAAAGTGTAAGTTTTTTCATTCTTTTGTCTTCTCTTCTTCATTTGGTTTATAATGTGAGTTTCAGAAACCTTTGTATATCATGAAGTGATCTTTAAAACCATATGGATGGAATATTCTACCCAGGGTAGAAGGAGCCAGGGCTCGTGAGGTTTTTGGAGCACATATCTCTGTTTGTGACCCCTCTCCCTTTCCTTCTCCCCGATGTCCTCCTCCTCCTTGTCTTTCTTCTTCTTCTTTGGTACTGGGGATTGAACCCAGGGGCACTTTCCCACTGAGCTACATCCTCAGCCTTTTTTAGTTTTTCAGACAGGGCTTTGTTAAGCTGCTGAGGTTGGCCTTGAACTTGCAATCCTCCTGG
Source organism: Geosciurus inauris (assembly GCA_004024805.1). NCBI lineage: Eukaryota > Metazoa > Chordata > Mammalia > Rodentia > Sciuridae > Geosciurus > Geosciurus inauris. The sequence continues at coordinate 162,269 of PVHX01002402.1, read as the reverse complement.
CTCAGCCCCTGAGTTGCTGGGATTATAGGCATGTGATGCTGCACCTGGGCTTATTGTTCTTTAATTTATTTCTTATTAAATATAGAACTGACTGTCATTTCAGGTTTTCTGTGATATGAAGTCAAACTTAATCTTTATACATCATGTGTCTTCTTGTTTCTTTTCTTTTGTTTTTTCTTGAATTAAAGTTTATTGCTATTTTAATTGTGGAGCATTCCATTTACTTTTACTGTAATGATTTTGAAGTTATACACTCTAATACACTCTATTTCTGTTATGGTTTGGATGCAAGGTATCCCCCAAAAGCTCAAGTGTGAGACAATGAAGAAGGTTTAGAGGAGAAATGTTTGGGTTATGAGAGCCTTGACTCAGTCAGTGAATGAATCCTTGAAGGGATTAACTGAGTGGTAACTGGAGGCGGGTAGGGTGTAGCTGCAGGAGATGGGTCAATGAGGGTGTGCCTTTGGGGTCTATACTTTGTATCACACAAGTGGAGACTCTCTGTCTGCTCTCTGATCATCATGTGAGATGCTTCTACCATGATGTTCTGCCTCACCTCAAACCCTAAGGAATGGACCCAGCTGTCTGTGGACTGGGACCTCTGAAACCATAAGCCCCTAAATAAACTTTTCCTCCTCTAAAATTGTTCTTTGTCAGGTCTTTCAGTCACAACAGGGAAAAAGCTAAAACAATTTCTATTAAGCTTTTACTGTTAATATTTTTAGGCACGTGTTGTATCTGTTTTTAATCTTGTTCTTTAGGCTGAATTCTTACTTTCATCCTTTCACTGAACAGTTTAGGAGTCTAATTATGTACTAACTTCCTGCTTAACCCATTTTCTTACATTTATATCATTTATCATTTTAATTTTAAAATGTTATTAAATATTAAGGCTCTTCCACTATTATTGTGAAATTTTATTTTTGTTTATTTTATGATGTTTTAAGGGATATATGATGGGAGAGTTAAGACATATGTTCAGTTTATTCTCTTGATCCCACTGACACAAATATATGCAAAAAACAAAAATAATTCCACTAAAAATGCATCAAGAAAGAAGAGGAGGGGTTAGAGCACATCACAATAAAAAGTTTTCCTTGGTTCTTTTTTATCCATCTCATGAGAATGTCTTCAACACTTGTGCAAATATATCCATTCTCTGTACCCCTTCCCTTTTATTCTTGTTTGAAAACTTTTCTTTTTGAAACTCCTTCACCCTACTCCTCTCTGATCTTTTCTTTTATGTGTATACTCCTCTCTCCATTTTCCACTTTTTTATCTCTGCTCCTGAACCTACTCATCATCACAGAAGCTCCGTGGCCAAGACATGTACAGGAAGGAATCTTCCACCTCAGAAAATGTGGGAGGACTAACTATGAGTGCACAAGATTTAACAGGTAGTTTTGTGTTGCACACATATGAGAGAACCTGCTGCTTAATCAAATGCCATTATTAATTCTCATGTAAAATAAAGAATTATACCTTAATTTACATTTTTGCTGGTATAATTCTGTTAATGATTTGTGTTTCCTTTAAATATGCCTATATCAAATAAATTGTTAAAGCATAAAAGGTTTTTGTATGAAGGAACTCTACAAACTGCACTTAAAAACATAAATGAAATAGTTCAGAATAAGAGTGAGGCAAGCATATATTTGCTTACCTATCACACCCAGTCCATATTCACAAAGCCCAATTGATGTGAACATTTAAGGTAATATGGCATACGATTTGCAAATAAACACTGCTCCTTTAAATCACTATTATATGTACATGACTCTAAAGCTTTAAGATAAACTACCAAAGGAAAGAAATAAAGTAAACATAGTTATAAAAGTAGAATACAGTAGTCCCCCCTTTTGTGGTTTTACTTTCTATGGTTTCAGTTATTTGTGATCAATGCTAGCCAGAAAATACTGTATTAAACAGGAAATTCAAGGAGTAAATGATTCATACATTTTCACTGTTTTGTACAATTCCACTGATTCATAAATGGTTCACTGTTTTGGATAGCATGATGAAATCTTGTACTATCCTAGTCTGGATGTGAATCCTCCCTTTGTGCAGTGTATCCATGCTGTATATGCTACCTGCCTATTAATCACTTAGTAGCCATCTTGGTTATCAGATTGATAATCATAGTATCACAGTGCTTGTTTTCAAGTAATCCTTCATAGTAGTCTCATGCTATGTCACAGTACCTGTCATTCGTCTCACTTCATCTTATCACATAGGCTTTGTATCATCTCACATCCTTACAAGACAGTTCAGTACTACCTGATATTTTATGAGAAAGATCAAGAGATTACCTTCACATAACTTTTATTGTAGTACATTGTTACAATTGTTCTATTTTATTATTAATTATTGTTATAAATCTCTTACTATGTTCAGTAGGTATAAGAGAAAAAACATTAGGAGGGGGTTCAGTACTATCTGAGGTTTCAGGTATCCTTAGAACATAAGAAGAACTACAAAAGTGTGATCTCAAAAAGAGAAAGTTGCTAATATGCTAGGAAATAGTTCTCCAAATATAAAATAGAACTAAAGATTATAACTGAAAATGTTTTGGAGTATAAATATTTAAAGAATGGCTCTTTGAAATATAAGAATCAGTATCAGCTCATTCCATGGTACTTGAAATGAATATGACAGTGATGGACTGTTCATGAGTAATGAGCACTAACAGGGAGGAGTAAAGAGGCAGCTAAGAAGCCATTAGCCTGAAGGTTAAAGTGCCAGATACACATGGTTTGGTATAAATAATTAGACACAATTTGTTCTCGTATTTAATCAGTGCCAACCATGTTCCAGAGACAGGGCTCCAATCATAGATTGACATGTCTTAATAAACTGTGAACATTTTGAGGGCAGAAATTATGCTTTATTCTATCTGTACACAGCAAATGTCAAATACTTGCTATTCAAGAAAACATTTAGCCCTGCAAACAGACTGCTTCATGATTTACTTGGGGTGGATCTAATATGACTACTTTCCTAAATTAGCTAATAATGTTAGCCTTCCCTAAGAAAAAAGTCATTCATATTGCATCTAATTATGCTATTATTGATAGCATTTATAGTTTGTTCTAGTGATTGTGGTGTGATAGGAAGGTACAGACTTTTCCTTGCTTCTGTGTGTGCATGTGTATGTGTTTTCATGTGTGCATACCAAGTCGTAAAGTCAGTTCAAAACCAGAGCTTTTCTGGATATTTGACTTTACCTCCAAAGGATTTCCTGCAAAACTAATGGCAGCTGTGCTTGCTACATGGAGAGAGCCCCTAATGAGTAAAGTGGGGAAGGAAAATACTTTCCTTATTCATGGCAGGTCTGTGCTTGGAATCATCCTCCTTGTGCTAGCTTTTCTTTTAAAAGTAAAAGATAATGAGATAATAAGACTAATGGGGGAAATGAGCTGCAAGATAAGATAAAATTCTAGAGTAATATAACAGTAAAAATAAATTGCTAGGGCAATATTCATTAATGTAACAACCCAGAACAGAAATGAATCCACAAACTGATAGGGCATATAAGACAGTTCTCTGAATCCCAATGACTGAAAAGCAGTTTATAAGTCCCTAGTACAAAGAATAATCAAGGTAGAGAACTCTCATGGACAAGCTTAGAGGCAAAGGTCCCCAGAAATTGAGCTACCTCTATTAGTTCTCTAGAAAAAATGAAACAAGTAGTGTGTATATGCACACACATACACACAAGTGCAGACATGTGTAATTACTGTGAGGAATTGGCTCATGTGATTATGGAGGCTGAGAAGCCCCACATTCTGCCTTGTGCAAGTGGATACCCTGGAAAGCCAGCCATGTAAATCCAACTCAAGAACAAAGGCTTGAGAGCTAGGTGAGATGATGGTGTAAATCCCAGCCCAAGAAGCAGACCGATGTTCCAGCTCAAGTGAGCATGCAGGGAGAAAGGCATGAACTGCTTCTTTCTCACCTTTTTGTTCTATTCAGGCCTTCAGCAGATTGAGTAATTCTCACCTTCTCTGGGGAGTGCAACATAGGGATCACACAAATATAATAAACTTGTTAAATGAATACAACCTAAGACCCACAAGGTCATGAACAACCCTTCTGAGGTGGGGGAAATCCTGCCACTTCCAAAGCCTCTCTAGCCCCATTAGTGCTACTGTGAAGTGTCTGATGAGTTTCAGGCTTTCACCAAAGTTGACTCAACTGTGTTTGGACATCTGTAATTCCAGGGACAGGTTTGGAAAACGGTTCTTTCATATTCATCTTATGCATACAAACTGTTCTAGGTTGGGTTCCCAGGGAGTGAATGCTGAGTTGGAGTTTAGGATGCAGGCTGTTCATTAGGGAGTGTCTTTGGGATCAATCCCTGTGGAAATGAGGGGAAGACGCAGGTGTGCATCAAGGGAGACACGGAGCTGAGACTGGCCCGAGGACTGCTGCTGACATCCTGGCTTGAGCTGGAGCTAAGACTACCCTTCAGAGTTGGCCTGCATTGGGATGAAATGGCTGTGTTCCTAGACCTCTTGCATCCAGGAATCACTGGATTTGAGCTACCCCAGGAAGGACTTGACTTCTGACCAGATGATCCCCTGAAAAGCAGCAATCCCTGAAGTGACCCACAGCAGAAGGCTATGTGCTATTACTCTACCAGCATCTGCAGCCACAAACTCTCCTGTCAGGGTTTCTGGGCAGAACATGTCTACTTCCATCACGCAAGCCCATCTACTTCAGATGAGCTTCAGGCAGAAGGTCCCTGGTTCAATACTCAACACTGCAAAACAAATAACCTCCTCCCAAACAAAAACAATCACATAAACAAAAAACCTCTTTAGTTAGTACAAGTTTGATTGGCTTTACATGAACCCAAAGTGAAAATATTTTCAGAAAAGCTAGATAGCTGCTATCAGAGTTGATGTACTTGAACATTTTCAAAATGCCTATGATGTACCAGGCACCATTCTAGGTGCTGCCAATATGCTTAAATGTCTCTGCTCTCAATGTAGGGGGGGATTTATGTAATAAAAGGTGAACCAATAAACAAGTAATTGCAGATAATGACAAATGTGTTGCAGAATTCAAAGCTAAGTGAGAGGAAGCACAAGAAGTAAAATCAAGAATCAGTAAATGGGATGGTATCAAACTAAAAACCTTCACAGCAAAGGAAACAAGAGAGAGCCTACAAAATGGGAGAAAATATTTGCCACCTGCTCCTCACTAGTCTCTATTATATGTAAAGAACTTAAAAAACTTGACACCCACAAACAAATAACCCAATCAAAAAATAGGCAAAGGAAGTGAATAGGTACTTCACAGAAGAAGAAATATGAATGGTGAACAAATATATGAAAAAAGTTCAACATCTCTATCAATTAGAGGAATGCAAATTAAAACTATACTGAGATTCTATATCACTCCAGTCAGAATGGCAATTATCAAGAATACAAGTAACAATAAATGTTGACAAGGATATGGGGAAAAGGGTACACTCATACGTTATTGGTGCAACCACTCTGGAAAGCAGTATGGAGATTCCTTAGAAAACTTGGAATGGAACCACCATTTGATGCAGTTATCCCACTCCTTCGTATATACCCAAAGGACTTAAAATCAGCATACTGTAACAACACAGCCACATCAATGTTTGTAGCAGCTCAATTCACAATAGTTAAGCTATGAAACCAACCAAAGTGTCCTTCGACAGATGATAAAATGTGGTTTATATACACAATGGAATATTACTTAGGCATAAAGCAGAATGAAATTATGGTATTTGCCTGTAAATGGATGGAATTGGAGACTACTATGCTAAATGAAATAAGCCAATCCCCCCCCCCAAAAAAAAAAACACAAAGGTCAAATGTTCTCTTTGATGTGAAGATGCTAACACACAACCAAGGGGAGAAGGGAAGAACAGAAGTTCAGTGGATTAGATAAGCAGGAATGAAAGGAAGGGAGTGGGGGTGGAATAAGAAAGACAGTAGAATGAATTGGTCATAACTTTGCTACGTTCAGATATAAATACATAACCAGTGAAACTCCACATCATCTATAACCACAAGAATGGGATGCCAATTAGAGTAAATTGTACTCTATGTATGTATAATATGTCAAAATAGACTCCAATGTGTATCTAAAATGAACAAATAAAACAATGACCAGCTAGAGGTGATGGAGATGTCAACGTCAGTTGGTGTTTAGGACAGTCTTCTCTGAGAAGGTGACATTTGAGTAGACTTGACTGGTATGTAGGTAAAGTGATGTGAAATTCAAGTGATGAGAGTATTTCAGGAAGAGAAAAGGAAGCACCAAGATCTCCAGAAAACAATGCTTTGCACACTTAGGGTGGAATAAGGCCAGTGAAGAAGAAAGAGGTAGGGACAGAGAACTGGACCTGTGGGGCCAGGGACTGCTCTGAAAAAGAGTCAGGGTTTCATTTTAACTAGAGTGGAGAGTCCCAGGAGAGCTTCCCACAGGGCAGAGACATGACCTACTTTATATTTAAAAAGTTTCTGCTCCATGGAGAATAGGAAAGAGGCTGTTGTGGAAATGAAGAGCACATTTTTTATTCTAGTAAAATATACATAAAATTGGCCATCTTAATGTTCTGAATGTACATTTCAGTGACATCAAGTATTTGCACAGTGTTGTGTAACCATCACTGTTGTTTCCAGAACTTGTCTGTTATCTAAACAGAAACTTTGTACCCATTAAACAACAGCTCCCCATTCTCCCCGCTCCTGCAGTTGCTGGTAATCATTACTCTATTTCTAAATTAATTGACTCTTCTAGAATCTCATATATGTGAAATTGTACAATATTTTTCCTTTTATGTCTGGCTTTTTTCACTTAGCATAATATTTTCAAGGTTCATCCATGCTGTAGTATGTATCAGAATTTCATTCTTTTTTAGACTTGAATACTATTTCATTACATGTATTTGTCACATTTGGTTTATCCATTCACTCACCTGTATGTGAGTTGTTTTCACTATTGTGAACAGTGCTGCTATGGACAATGGTGTACAAAAATTTGTTGAGTCCTTACTTTCAACTACTCTAGGTCCATAGCTAAAAGAGAAAACACTGGATTGTATGGTAATCTTATATTTCTTTTAATTTTTGAGAAATCACCATATTTCAAAGAGGCTTTCAAAGAGGCTGCACCATTTCACATTTCTATCAGCAATGTATAGGGCTTTAATTTCTCCACATTTTAAGATTTGTTTTGCTTTTGGTTTTTTGTTTTTGTTTTTTGGATGCTAGCCATTCTCATGGATGTAGGATTCCACATTTTAAATATTGCTAATATCTGGCATGCGCAATGGAGAGAGAAGAGGAGAGTGACACAATGAGAAGGGGAGGGGTAGAGAGAGAGAGAAAAGGAGGGAGAGAAGAGATATGCAGGTACATAGACCTGCTTTCTTAGCTCTTTAGTACTTTGAAGTTACAAATATTCTTTTATACACTTTCATGTACAATAAATAAGTGGAAACAGGAGGAGGTTTGATTCTTTTTCTGAGACTATTTCCCCCTGTGTTTAGGGGTCTTTCATAACACAAGGATCTGTAGACAGAGGTGCTGTGAAGGGTGAGTTACAACCACATCAAGGGATGAGTGAGGACATTGAGGGTCAACAATGAGAACTCTTAGGAGGGTGTTGCCTTGATCTGGTGAAGAAATGAGGGTGGCTGGGACCTGAGCAGCAGTAAGGAGGTTGGAAGAAGTACCAAAGTTTGATGTCTGGTTTGAGAGTGGAATCAAGGGAACTTGCTGATGGATTGGATATGGGAGATGAGGGAAGGAGAACACTTAAAGGACATGCCAACATTTTTTTGCCTGAGTGATTGGGTGAATGGGGGTACTGTTAACTAGGAGGAGATGCCAGGAGCGAAGTAAATGTTGCAGATAGAAATCATTAGTTTCCTTTTTTGCATGCTACTTAGAAAGGTCTCTTAGTTGAATTCTTCAAGTAAACAGCAGGATATTAGAATCTGAGTGAGGAGAAATTTGGGGACTGACTGAGGATCATGAGTGGTTGGATGGCGTTCAAAGCCATGGCACTAGGAGAGATCACCTAGGGACCTAGTATTCAGATAAATATCCTATTAGGAAACAATGATTACAAATTCATCTGTAGATGCCGGAGAGACTGGGAGTCTCCAAACTTTTATGATTGTGTAGACAAACGGAAAAAACCCAAAGTATGCATTTCCAATACATATTCTCTTGCTTGTTTATAAATTACACACACAAGGAATAATATAAAATACAACTTTATATTATTCCTTATATAATAATATATCAGGCACATTATAAAACAGGTAAAATAGACTTAAAGATGAATTAAGTGATATTTTAAAGCAATATTTTATTTCTGAATGGTACAAAATATTTACCTCTCACTAGAATATTGCTAATGATAATAAATCAATAGAATGTGCTTCATTCTTGCTGAAAATCTTCGTTCTACACATTTTAAAATCATACTTTGAAGGTCTTATTCTAAGTTTAGTTTATTTTGGTGTTTGGTTTTAGAGATGTCGAAGCTTAAAGCATCTCGCAAATACCTGATTGGAACCAACCTTTCATTAAGCATGGTGCCTTAGAGTGACAGTAGCCCTTCATTTACTACAATTCACAGTTGTGAGATGAACTTTTAAATCTCATCTCTAATTGTGCTTAGTGTTTTATTGTAATGTGGCCAGTAAATTTTTATTTTTATTTTATAATTCAACTGTTCTTATGAATGGATCATCAAGAATTGTATTTTATATAAGTAACCGATTTGAAGACTGTAAGTTTTTAAACATTGCTGAAAAAATATAGAAATTCTTTTTTATCTTCAGGATGTTTGTTTTTAAATTTCTTGGTAACAGATATAGTTTCATACTAGTTTATACTCTAGGATAATATACTTGTAAGATGGTGTTCACCAAGTAAAAGTGCATGTCAATCCATGTGTTGGATAGTTGTTCACTTTGAATTTGGGGGGACTATTTTTTCTGCAACATCTGCCTCTTTAGAATAACTTCAGGCTGATGAAAATCCTGCACCAAGAGCAGAACCTACACAGAGATTCACACAGACATTCCTACCCTACCGGGAAAACTTGCCACTTTGTTGTCAGCATTGACCTGAAAATATACTTTTCTGGAGTGTTTTTAATTCACTTGCCTATTTTTGTGAGACTTAAACTACTTGAAACTAAATAATATAATTCCTACATCCACTTAGCTGAGTCCATTGCTCTTCTAGAATGCATTTTCCATTTGATCAGAAATGTAGTGTTTCAATGACCCAGAATGAGATCTGGGTTCACAAAGAAGAACCTCAGCGAATATACTTTGAATGTAAAGTTGAACCAATACATGAGGATACTGTATACCTGTGACATTACGGAAAAACCTCAGCATACCTTGTGACAAATGACCATGAAACATGGTCATAGTGAGAACTCTAGTACATCAATGTGTTGAGGGTAATTTCATATGTATATATATAATATATAATATATATATATTGGACTTAAAGGAAATATAAAAGGAAATTTTAGTACCTTTATGCTATCTTTTGATGGATTGTCTTATACACCCTTCTTGGATTTCAGTGATTTTTAATTCCAGGGGACAAAAAATATCATAATTTGATGAATTAACTCCATTTTTCTCAATTCCTTTCTAAGTATTTATTTCCAGGAAATATTGCCTTAGTTTAGATCTCTATTAAGAAGTAAAAATTGTGTGAAGTCCATTTTATTTATTAATGATCCTAATGACTTGAATGAAAGCAGAGCATCTCATTAAACACGACTGAATGATCATCTCTGACAACAGAGTTGAACATAGCCCATTAATCAGTCAGTAAATTAATTACTTGTCCCTGCTGGTATTCCAAGAGGAAAACAGAATCTCTATGCTAGAAATACTTGCAGGCCTGTGGACGGGTGGCATACCTAGTCTCTGAGACACCGATGAATTGCCACTGCCAGAGGGTAGCTGTTGGATTTTCTCCCATGTTCTTGCAGCTGCTGCTGTTTCTATTTGGCTGGGACAGGCAATAAAGGCCCTTCTAGGACCTACGACAGTCTCAGACTCAATTATAGCTCAAGCATCATCTGCAGCAGGCAAAGGCAATGTGCATGCAAGGTTCCATGAGATCAGTATGCATTTCAACACGAGCTTTCTAGAGAGAGCCTTCCCTAAAAAAAAGTTAACAAAGCTTCAAATCTTTGATGCTACCATTAGTAAACGTAAATTCTATTTTTCCTCTTTGCTAAATCGTGTATATTCAATTTGGATATTCAAGAGATTCAGTTCTGAGAAAAGGTGGCCTATTTGTGTCAGCCCATGACTTCTGGATTTCTCTCTACACACACAATGCAAAGGCTTCCTCATGCAGTGGCTACCACAAAGAACAGAAGGCTTGGTTTCTTGATGTAGAAACTGCTGCCCTACCCTGCAATCTGAGATTAGAGCAATTTGGAGCATTATTATATGTTTCCTCATTTGCTAGTCATTAAAACCATGTTAGATTACTTGGAGAACTGATCTTTGCTGTAACTGAGAAAAAAAATCTCACCAAGGTAAACTGTGGCAACATTTGTTTATGTTCTGCCAACATTTAAAAAATTTTTTATTTGTTCTTTTCATATATGACAGTAGAGTATATTATGACATGTTATACATACATGGAGTATAACTTAGGATCTCATTCTTGTGGTTGTATGTGATATGGAATTTCACTGGTTGTGTATTCATATATGAACATTAGGAAGGTTATGTCCAATTCATTCTACCGTCTTTCCTATTCCCATCCTCCCTCCCTTCCCTTCATTCCACATTTTCTAATCCAATGAACTTCTATTTCCCACTCCCTTATTGTGAGTTAGCATCCACCTAGCAGAGAGAACATTTGGCCCTTGGTTTTTTGGGATTGGCTTATTTCACTTAGCATGATAGTCTCCAGTTCCATTAATCTACCAGCAAATGCCATAATTTCATTCTTCTTTATGGTTGAGTAATATTCCATTATGTATATATATACATTCTCTCTGCCAATATTTTAAAAGAGAGACAACAAGCATAAGATACCTAGATGTAGGATTTAACATTCAACATTTGCCTTATACTTTCCCAAATTGTTTCAAGCATATAATATTTGATTTTCACAGAGATTATATGAGTTAAGGGAAGTAGAGACTATAACCAACACTTTATAAATAAAGGCATTGTAGCTCAGAGAAGTTGAACCCAAGTGCCTCCAACTAGTTAAGGTAGACTCAGACCCTGGACTAGGAAGATCCTACTGCTAGTTGTATACTTCATTACAAAATATTTGCTATCTTAGACCAGATTACTTTAGCCTAAACTTCAGAACCACATTTGGTGGTTCTGAACCACAAGAACCAAGAACCATATTTTTTCTGTCAGGTACAAGAATATTGTAAAGCTAATGTTCCCCTGTATGAAGACTTGAAATGCCTCTAAGATAAAAAAGCAGTAAATTTAAACTGTGATAACACATTGCTTCATTGGCTCATAGGAAGGATTTGGTGGGTAGAGGGTTAAGGCAATGTATAGTGACCATGTGAACAGTAGGGCCAGCTAAATGAGCATCTAGTCAATAAGTGTGCCAATTCAGTGCCTTGATTTTAGGATAATTCATTTTATATACCTATTTCATGGATAATGTAGCAGACATATAAGATGAATTATTATCATATCAGCCTTTCTTTGATAGAATTTTAGACCTTAAAAGTTAAATAAACATTCAAGCTAAATGTAGAGTGAAGAATTGATTAACATCAGTCTTATATCCTGTAGTACAGGATTTGCTGGTGGTTAAGTGAGCCTTTATGCATGCCTGGGATTGTGCCAAGGTCTTTATTACATGTGTTATCTGATTAATCTGTCATTAACCCATTTTATAGGTGAGAAAACTAAAGCACAGAGATTTAAAGTGCTTTGTTCTAGCCCACATAGTTCATGAGTGGCAAAGCTGGGACTCAGAATCTGGTCTAATCCCATCAGAGACTTGAACCTTTCTTACCTATTAGTCTGACCTAAGACCCTGCTAAAACAAGAATTGTGCCTGATACTAAGTATATAAGGAAGAATAGGGATGAGTCCAACCTCTGGGTACAAACTCATTTTTACACTTGATCATTCATTCATCCTATACGTATTAAACAACTGCTGTGTGCAGATGCTTTTGCACATGTTGGAGAGAAAATGATGAACTACAGACAGGGGGTCCCTTAAGAAACCTAACAAATGTAGGAAAGGCAGGCAGAAACACCAAGTGTGATATGTGCTGCTCTTGAGGTTCACAAGATCCTGTGGGATGGAGGAAGAAAGTCTGAATGTCTATGACATCTCTGAAGACACTGACAAATAAAGGTGGGATTTTAATTCCTAAAGGCACACTTAGACATGTCACAGTGTTTTCTTAAGATCACTCTATCCTTTCTCTTTCCTATTTATGCTCTCCTTGCACAACCAGAGGCCACAGGAACAGAACCTTGATCAGCAGTTGAGTTAGTGTGACAACAAGCAACAAGAGCAGCAGTGTGACTAATGGCAGCAACTGGTCACCTTCTATGGGTAAGAGAAGACTTCTTTCAGCCAAACTGGGCCTGATTCAGACACAAAGCTCTAGGAAAACAGAAAATAGAAGCCTTTGGAGAATTTTGCTATGAATTTCCTAATAATTGGGTTTCTTTCTTCCTCCTTGTAGTTTTACTTCTTTTCTTTGGAATCCATCCCAGATAGCATGCTGGACATGTGGGCCTTCTTAGATGGATACTCGTTTTTAAGGTCATATTCCACAAACCTGTGAAAGTTTTAGCATTACCCCGGCCGCTTATACCTGTGAATTGCAGTACATTTGAAATAAATGAAAGAAAAATTTTTATCTCAGAGGTATAATTCTGAAGTTGGGCCTTTGACAGAATGAGATTATAATGTGTTTTCTGCAGTAAAAGTAAACTCCCTTTTCTTCTTTGGCAGCAGAGAAAAAAATGATGTTGAGTGTTACAGCAGAATGTATAATTTTTCCTCCTAATGCATACATTCTGCAAATGAATGAAATATTTTAAGTGTCTGATAGCATTGATAAATGATGGCTCAGTTTATTTTGTGAATAATTTTATGGTCTAGGTTATGTTTTAGGAAAAGAATAGAAATTCACCTCTGTGCTATAATGCTGTGATGTAAACACTATTTTTTTCTTAGAAACTAGATAAAGTTGCATGTTTATACTTTTCTCATTATCCATTCTTAAGGTTTTTATATATTTAGGACAATTATATTTTGATGAAAGGTTAAACATTATTCATCCACTTACCTAAGAAATTTATCTCCACCAAGACTGGTGAAAATGAACACAAATATCTTTAAAATCAAAAAATTCAACAATGCACTAAGTTACCCTGTGGTTTTGGGTTCTGTTGCTCTTCTGAAAAGAATGTGATTTTTGCCTATGCCGAGAGAGCTTGCAGCTAGTACTTGAAATTCAACTTTGACATATTAACTCTGACATCTCTGGGCTTTGTGGCTTTCCCATGATAGTACCACACCTTATAAAATGCCAACATAATTTACAAGAAACTTGCAGAGACAACTGGTGGTACCCTCAGGGAATATGCAATTAAGTACTGCTATAATGGAAAACAGCAACTATTTCTCCAAAGCCAAATATCTGGAACAAAATTATAACATTTACTGGGCAGGTCTCCAGGTTAGCTATGTCACAGTTTATACCAAACTACTTCATACTGTAAAAATGATGCTCTGGGCTTCATATCCCAATGGACTGGGAATCATTTGGCCCTTTTCCTTTCTTGGATGGAAAATTTTTTTATTTATTCCAAAATAGCCCTCTGTGAAAAGAGCCCATGTTAAATACCTAATAGTCCATCTTTGCATTTTCCTCAAAATTTCTAACTATAAAATAGATTTAGAGCTCCCACTTTAAAACGATGGGATTCATGGCAGGAAAGAGAAAGCAAATTGTGTAGAAACAGCAGCAGCAGAAGAGATTTCTCTTTGGTTCTTCATATGCTCCTGTCCCACATGCTTATCAGAATCTTACAAATCTAGTCCTTTTTAGATGACCAGATTCACTTCTTGCAGAGGAACGTGTTTTGGGCATCCTGACCAGGACAACAGAGAGTGAGAAAAATATCTCTGGGTTTACTGTGTTCAACTTAAAAGTTTTTTTCCTCTGGAGAAAATCAATCCTCTTGGTCCTCTTACCTAAGCTCAACTTTACTTGAGTAGGGTTAAACTTTCTTCTACTTAGAAGCTGAAGACTACAGTCACCTCCAGTTATAATATTTTTAGCTATGTAAACAATAAAGTTGTTGTTACTACTTGGAAACTTTGGCAAATGGTTTTGAGATCTTTGAAGCAAGACTGCTGTGTCATTAATATCCTAATTTCTGCCCAGTTTGAAAGGATGGAGTCCACAGTGAGAGACGCCACATAGCTGAGGCCATATCTTTCCCCAATGCTGCCACTCCTTTACTGAGAAAGAGGTGGGAACAAGGGATGGGGATGGGGCGAGTATTATATTTTCCTGATTCAGAAAAATGTCTTTTGCAAAGGTTTGAGTTAAGAGAAACATCTTTTTTTTCCCTAACAATTTGTCCTGGAGTCTGGGGCTTATGCATGCCCCTTTTCACATGAGTTGGCAGGTGACCTTTAAAACTTTTCTGGTATGTCCAAGACCCGAGAATTACATATTTAGATTTCCCATGTGCCCATAATTACTACAAGGTAGATTTGTCTGCAAGGTCCCTGCATACCTGTTAGGAACAGGCTCTGCTCTGGCCATCTGTGGACATCTTACCATATTTTTTTTTCTTTTTGGCAAGTCATCTGTTTTATGTTTATAAATTATACTTCTCCTCTTTTAAAAGAAAGATAAATGAATTTTAATTTTATCCTGAAAACCAAAACATTTTCCTATGTTTGACTTTGATCATTTGACCAATTGTATAGTACCAGAAACCAGCGGTTTTCCCACTTTCTCCTCCTCCACTTAGATAATTTACATATCACAGAGAATATAGGACAGAGGTGTAGCTCCTCCCCTCTCAGCTCCTGACCCCTCTGTGATAAAGTCACTGACAGGAAGAGAAGTAAAACTGCTTGAACTTTAAGAGTCTTAGTTTACTAGACTTCTCTGGGGGTTATTAGTGACGTTTTCTTCTGAGGAAATGATGTTTTAGTTAATGACAGAACTAATGATAAATTGAAATTCAGTACATATTCATGAAACTCGACTTAAACTAAAGGCAAGGCTTAATGAGAAAATCTTGAAACTCTGACTTTAAAAATTGTAACTGGAATATATACCCTTAACAAGTGCTTAACAGTTACTAAACAATTGCTTAATCTTATAAATTTTGTTTTGATTTCTGAATTTGTAATTCTCTCACTTGTATTTACTTTTTCTTAGATTATGAAAATTACCAGGTTGCTGAAACTCTATACTATAATTAATCCAATGTCCATAATTTACTGATGTGGCAGATGAACTCCAAAATTGCTGTAAATGTGATTCTTTCTGAAGTTAAAAAAGATCAAATTTTTTTCAGGAAACATCACACATTTTCTTAGTTGAAGAAAGTATAATGAAAAATATAAAATATAAACATGAACCTGGGTGTGGTGGCACACGCTTGTAATCCCAGCTACTTGGGAGGCTGAGGTGGGAGTTTAAGGCCAGCTTGAGAAAGTTGGTGAGATCCTGTCTCAGAATAAAATTAGAAAAGGGCTGTATATGTAGCTTAGTAGAAAAGCACTCCTGGTATTGCAAAACGGGGAAAAGTGTGTGTGTGTGTGTGTGTGTGTGTGTGTGTGTGTGTGTATGCATACATATATGTAAATTTCCAGTTAGTTGGACTAAATTTAACATTTCCACATTTATAGGGAAGAGACAGTTATAAATATAAGCAGTGAAGGAAAATGAATTAAAATTGAGACATGACAATACATATCTTGATGACAGTGTCATCAAGGGCTGTCCTGATTGGATGCAGCTCTGCTGACAGTAGCAAGCCAATTCCTTACCAGGAGCAGGAAGAGGAAGGAACTGAAAGACATATTGTCCCAGCATTAGGGAGCTGTTACAATCTAATTGTTAGCATTCCAGATTCAGCCTCCATGTTGAAAATTGGTTAAATTCCTTTGGGAAACACATCATCGAGGTTCAGTTTACTGAAGAGCCTAACTTGATTGTTGGTTTTGCTAAACAACCTAGGACCATGAAAGTAGAGGGCAGAAAAGGAGAGCTGCCAAAAGCACAGTACCTTGTAACTTTACTTAATAAACAGAGCAATAACCCAAATCAGGAGTATGTGTTTTGTCAATAAGTTTTGATTTTTTCAACTCAATTTTGTTCATATTGCTATCTTTTTATTCTCTACAGAGTAAGCTGAGAGGAATGATAGGAAAAGAATCAGAAGAAAAAGGAATGGAGAAACTGGGGAGGACCAGACTCACGCTTTTTGTAACAACCCACTCTCTTGGGAATTAATCTGCTCCTACCACACCTGACACACTCCTGTGAGACAGCACTAATCTATGCACCCAGGGGTAATAGGCCTCCAAGACCTAATTATCTTCCACTAGGCCCTGCTTCTTAAAGTTTCCACTACCTCAACTCCACTACACTGGGAACCCGACTTCCAGCACATGAGCCTCTGGGGCACAAACATATCCAAAACATAGCAGTGTCTTTTCCCTGTCTTGAAACTTTCTACACCAATCCAGGATCAGACCCAAGAATTTACCAAGATGTATAACAGTGGTTCGAAAACGAGAGCATTTTTGTCCCCTCAAGGACACTTTCCCCTGTCTGGGGATAGTTTCAGCTGTCATGGCTACAGAGGGGAATGCTATAGGTGTCTAGTGGAAAGAGACTAAGGATGCTGCTATATCTCGTGATGTATAGGGCAGCACTCCACAACAGAGAATTATCAAGCCCAAATGTCAGCAGGGCAGAGAATGAAAAACCCTGATGTAGGCCAAATGGAGGGGGGAAAGAAACAACAGAGTGTTACATCACCTCAGTGCCCAGGGACCATAAAATTAAGGCAAATTCCAATAGTCCAGTGATGTACAGTGGGCTCCTCTCAGACGTATCGGGTGACTCCCTGGAAGGATGTTGGGTACTTTAGGATATTGCTATAATATCTCCTTTTAATAGCTTCATATTTCATAGGCAAACATTCCAACCATGGCACAATTTTAAGAATACATTAGAATCTTTATTGTAAATAGCATCAGTACCACATCATACAAAGGAATTTTGATGTGAGACTTTTTAAAAAAGCAGTTGTTTCTTTATGAGAATCTGCAAAACAAAATAATACTTCATTTTTCTGCCATGTCTTGACAATTATTTTTTTCAGCTCTAAGACTAAATATCTCCTCTAAAACATTCAAAGCTCAGAGTGTAATTTATAACTATAAAGTATTTCTGCTGTCTTTTTTAAGTTTGGCTTTTGAAGTAAGTTGCTTTCTTTTAAAGTTATTGTTACTCTTCACATCAAATTAAACTAAGTTGCTCACTGATTATCTTGAAGTTAATGCTACCTTAGTTCCATCATATATAGGTAAAAATAAAGTTTTAATTATTTTGCACCCATATAAGCATATATCCAAGTGAATTTTCCAGCTTTAATTTCTTTTCTTTTGTTTTTTTAGTTGTCAATGGACCTTTATTTATTTATATGCGGTGCTAAGAATTGAACCCAGTGCCTCACACATGCTAGGCAAGCGCTCTACCACTGAGTTACAACCCCAGCCCTTGAGCTTTAATTTCTATATGAACATGTTTATTGTAAAAACTTAATACATTTATATATGTTTATTATACATATGGCATGAAAATAGAAAATCATCCCTATCTCATGCTGTCTTATATTTAGCTACAGAACCAGATTTGGTAGGTCTATAATATTTTTAATTTTAATTAAGTTTAATCATAATTTTTAATTAAAAAATAGCTTCTGAATAAGAAATATATATATCTAGTTCAAAATTCAAAAGGGTAACAAAGAGTTTATAGGAAAAATTAAGTCTCCTCTATTTGCTATTTCCAGCAATTCAGTTCTCTTCAGAAGCAAATCTTATCACCAGTTTGTGTATCTGTAGTTTGTATTTTTCTCATAATATGCCATTTATTTGTTAATGTCTACATGTTTATAATGTTAAGCTACTATTTGTTTACTGTATGTCTAAAAGTCTCAAAACTTCATATACCTTATCTCATTTAATCCTCATATCAACTCTGAAGGCTGGAAAATATTCACATTAAATCAAATATTTAAGGATCATATGAGATTGTGAAACAAAATTTTGTGCTTCAAAATGGTCAAATGTCAACAAGTCACAGGTTGGATGCTTTAGATAAGTGGAAGATTTCCATTTCCTGCAGCAAGAAATAGAGAGCCTGAGAATCTTCAATGTATAAAACATTCGAACTGAGCTGAGCTTGAAGTAAGGGGAATCTTTAGAAGATCATAAAAATTGGGAAATGAAACCAGCCAGAATCCCCTGAAGAAGGTAAGGAATGCTCTTCATAAGTGACCAAGAGATGAGACCCTAGGCTCTAGAGGCAGGATATGAAATCCAAACCCTCACAAAAGGAACTGTGACTAACTTTGAATAAGCACAAAATTTTGTGTTTCATTTCAGTGAAGGGGAAATCTAAAGAATAATATCTGCCCTTCAGCACTGATAGGCAACAAAGAAATTTGTCTTTCTTTTTCTTTTTTTATTAGAGCATTACAATTGTACTAAATAGCTGGTTTCATTTTGACAAAATAGCATATGCATGGAATTTGATTTTCTCAATTTCAGTCCCTGGTGCTCCCATTTTTTCCTCCTTTCTTCCCTTACCTCATTCTCCTTACTCTACTCTGCTGATCTTCCTTCCACTCATTTATTTTTGACTGGGCTTCATACATATACATAAAGGTGAAATTCACTGTGATATATTTATCTATGCTGATAGCACGATTCTGTTAAATTCATTCACATTTCCTCTCCTGTCCCTACCCCCTTTCTCCCTATCTTCTTCTGCTCCACTCATCTTCTCTATATCTTTATGATATCACACTCTCTCACTTTCCTCCTTATTGTGTTCCAGCTTTTTCATACGAAAACATTCAACCTCTAATTTTCTGATGCTAGCTTATTTCACTTAGCATAATGTTCTTCAGTTCCATCCATTTACTAGCAAATGCCATAACTTCATTCTTCTTTATGGCTGAGTAAAACTCCATTGTATATATATACTACATTTTCTTTATCTATTCATCTATTGATGGGCATCTGGACTTGTTCCATTAATTTGGCTGTTGAGTATTGTGCTGCTATAAACATTGATGTGGCTGCTCACTGTAATATGCTGATTTTAATTCTTTGAATATATAACAAGGAGTGGTATAGCTGGGTCATGTGATGGCTCCATTTCTAATTTTTTGAGGAATCTCCATACTGCTTTCCAGAATGATTATATTAATTTTCTGTCCCACCAACAATGTATGAGTGTACTTCCCCCCCACAACCTCGATAGCATTTATTATTATTTGTGTTCTTGATAATTGCCATTCTGAGTGGTGGAAGATGAAATCTTAGAGTAATTTTGATTTGCCTTTCCCTGACTAGAGATGTTGAGCATTTGCTATATATTTGTTGGCCATTTGTGTTTTTTCTTTTGATAAATGTCTGCTTAGTTCTTTTGTCCATTTATCAATGGGATATTTTTGGGTGGTGTTTTTGATGTTAATTTTTTGAGTTCTTTTAATATTCTGGATATTAATCCCTTGTCAGAGGATAACTGTCAAAGATTTTTCTTTGCCAGTTTGAAGCTCTCTCTTTGGGCTCTTTATCTTTTCTGTTGCTGTGCAGAAGCTTTTTAATTTGATGACATCCTACTCATTGATTCTAGGTTTTATTTCTTGAGTTAAGGGTCTTGTTAAGGAAGTTGAGGCCTACGCCTATATGGTGCAGTGTATAAACTATGAGAAACTTGTCTTTCTTGACCTCAGCTCCAGGTGGAAGAAACATAAAGAGCTGCCCTCAGAATTCATTACCCTGGGGGCATTGTTTCTAGAGTTTAAGGCTCAAATCTATGTGGCCCACACAAAGGGAGAAATTCCAACTAAGAAAACAGTGTAAACAGGGTTTGAACATGGCAAGATGCCTGAATCAATGGTCAAAAGCAAAAAGAAAACTCATTTTAGAGACAAACCTTTTCAACCAAGCCAGAAAACATTCCCACAGATAAAGCCTCACTTATTGTAAAATAAATAAAAACTTAAAAAATTAGCAAGACAGTGTGAAGGAAAAAATTTAAAACAACCAGTAAAACTTCTACACTTGAAACATATGACCACTGGAATTAAAGTCTCAAAGGAAAAGTCAAACAGCATGTTGAGACCAAGATTAGAAAATTACTGAAATGATAGAATAGTGCAAAGATAAATCTAGGGAAATATAAAAGAGAGCTTAAGGGAGTGGAGGATATAAAGAGAAAGTTCAATTTGCATCTGAAATAAATTCTAGATGAAAAAATAGTCAATATGTAAAGAGATAATGGCTGAGAACTGGTGAAAAGAATCTTCAGCTCAGAAAGTGTAATCCTAAGCAGGACAGAAATCCACATAAATAGGAGAGAATTGCTGAAGGTCAAAGACAAATTTCTTAAAAATAGCCAGAAAAATTAAAAGAGTAGTTTTGTAATCTGATTGAGATTACAAATCCAGAGACAGGGTTTGAACAAACATCTTTCACAATTTAAAGCCCATGAAGTTTGCAGTTGCTCTAGGTTGCTCCCTGGGGTACTTCATTTCTGGTTTTTGTTTTTTTTTTTTCATCTCTTACTGATTTATTCTTAGCCTACATGAAAGGCCCTTTATAAATATTTATTGTAAATCATTTTTTAATTTTTATTCTCTTATTTTTTAATCTTAATTCATCCTGACAACAAATACTTTTTGAACAACTACTATATATAAGGCATTGTTCTAGAAATAAAAAAAAAGAAAGAAAAAACAGAAAACCTAAAATCTCTATAAAACACAAGATTAGGTAACACCAATCTTAGTATGAGGATGAGATGCACCTATAGAGCCCAAGAGTGAGCAGGCTTTCTGATTGATTGGTCATGCTCTAAACTGATTGTTAAACGTGTACTGTCTTGGATGCATCTGTCTTCACCAGTTTCAAGCTTCTTCCTGGAATGTTCTCTTGAACTCTTATATTACCAGACTGATAAATCTTATTCTTGATAGGGAGGTGGTGAATATTAAGGTGGGTAAACTCTTGGCTTTTTAATTAGTGTGATGTGCTTTAATTACATTGTGTCTTTTGAATAACCTGTTTCTCTTGTCCTCCTATCACATTTTCTGTCACATACAGGGAACCCTAATTTATTCTGCAGAGATACATGATGTTCTATTCCCATTGTGCTCTTCTACATGGTTTTGCCTTGGTAGTGTCAAAACATAAACACACAAAAAAGAAGTAGACATGCCTGAGATTTCAGATGACAGCTATCTAATTTGTTCTTTAGCCACATTCTACCTAGTCAAAAAGAGTAATTCTACTTATCCTTTAAAACATGTGCCATATATACATATTACCTTGCATTTGTATGTATGCATCTTTAAACTCTTTCATATGAATTATTTTAAAATCCCTACAAGTGAACATATATATTTGTAAAAAAAATTAAAAATTAAACAGTTCATTCAAAAATTATACAGTTTAGTCTTTTGGGGGAGTAATTAAAAAATATAATTTTGCAATTCAGAGAGACAGTGGAAATTATTAAACTATGACAAGAAGTATTAAAGCAAATCCATTAGTTTCCTATAAAAGTCAACCAAGTACTTAATATAAAAGCAAATTATTGCTTAATTGAAATTTGTGAACCATTTCATTATGAATATATCACACATAGTAAAGGTAGCAGGACATTATGAAGAAAAAGATTTAAAACAATCAGTAAAACTTCTAGACTAGTAGTGAAGGGTGGCACAATGTACAATTCCAAAATATGCTACTTGGACATAAAGATTATTTTGAGCTAAAGGCCCTTGAAAAACAGCAGGTACAAGAAGGGTGTTCTGACTCCCCGCTTTCTTCCTAAACGCGAGGCCAGCATTGAGACCAAATTTCCTGCCTGACTCCCTCTTTAACCTCACCTTTATTCCACAGTAATCAGGTAAAGTGTTTTCTGCCATTCCCCTGAGCTTGGTGATCAGCAAGAAGGCCGTGGGCTGCCCCCTCTAGCCTGTCCTTTGTGTAATATGTCAAGAGCTGCATATGGGCAAACTAATCAGTGACAAAGTTAGCCAGGAAATAATAATTTTTGTTCTTGAGATTTGCAGTAGTGAAAAGTGTTTCCTGACTAAGCAATTACAATCAGATATGCCTCACTTGGCCACAAACTCCACCTATGAAAAGGCACCCATTGGTGTGTGATCACACAATTCTTATATAAACCACACTCAATGAGCCTCCCGGCAAGACAGATTTAGGATGAATCCTCCATCTTCTTGGTCAGTCAGCTTTTTGAATAAAGTTAATCTTCCTTGTAACAGCTCATCCCTCAGCTTAATTGGTCTGTCATGTGCCCAATAACAAAAACAGTCTATAAAAGTCCCAAGTGAAGATACTCATCAGAGATAAGGAATTGAGGCCAAGAGAGTTCTATACAAATAGACATCGTTAAAATAACTCTTTTA
>PVHX01002402.1:113319-139411 GCA_004024805.1 Geosciurus inauris | reverse complement strand
CTCACTGAGTTGCTTAAGGTCTCATTAAGTTGCTGAGGCTGGCTTTGAACTCACAATCCTCCTGTCTTAGCCTCCTAAACTGCTGGGATTACAGGTGTGCACCGCAGTGCCTGGCCAGTTATCAGTATTTCTGGTGTCTCTTATATGTCCTTCCATGAAAGTATACACCTCTCTCCTTTTCAGAGCCAATAACTACCCTGAATGTGTGATAATGTCTCCATTACTTTTCATTTTAATCACATGCATGCATCCCTGAATAACTTATTATTTGGATTTGTCTTTATTTGGAATTTTATATGAATGGAACTTTACCTCTGCATTCTTTTTCAATTTGTCTTCTTGTACTCAAAATTAACTCTTTTCTGAGGTTTATTCATGTTAACGCACATAGGTGTAATTCACTAATTTTTACCATTGTACAGTATTCAACTGTATATTATATGACAGTTTATTTATTTATTTATTCCACTTTCAAAGGACAATAGGGATATTCCTAGTATTTGTTGCTGCTATGAATAATGCTATTCTGAACATTCTTATACGTGTTTCCTGGTGGATATGAGCAAAGATCTCTTGAGGGCATATTCCCTGGAATAGAATGGCAAGAATTATAGGCATGTTAAATTGTTCCACAAGATACTTCTACCTGCTCTGAGTGATTCTATTGTTTTATGTCCTCTCCATTACTCAGTTCTGTTAAACTTTATTTTTTTCTCTGTCTAGTGGTTATAAAATGGTACATCATTGAGATTTTAATGTTCATGGATAGAAACAAGAGGGAGAAAAATTTGATTTTTATTGGCTATCTATGTTACCCAAAAGATATGACAATTAAATTTTAAAAATCATTTGTATTTTTCTATTGATACACAAGATTTTATACCACACAGACATTGGTTCTTTTTATATTTTATGTTATGTGAATCACAACTGTATTTTCCAAGTTTGTAGTTTTTTAAAAAATTTCTTACAGTTTTTTAAATGAATAGTTATTAATTGTAAATTAAATTTCTTAATATTTTAGTTATAATTTACATGATTTTTGTTTGTTTATGAATACTACTTATGTTTTTTGCTAAAAATTTAATGTTTTACCTTTCATATTTAAGATAATATGTCAAATTGATTTTTGTGCAAGGTTTTTAATAAGAATCTGTTTTTTTCTTTATAGATAAACAGTTTCATTATATATAAACTAGTATAACTTCTACAACAACTCATTAAACAATCTATCCTTTCCTGATAATTCTGAATCCAGTTGTGACTTATTTCAAGTTTTCATATGGGATATGTTATTTTCTTGGTTTTGGTTTCATTGTTCTTTTATTGATATCTGCACTAATCACACAGTTAGCTACTCTCTCTATTTCAAGATTGACTTAATTCTTTAGTCTTTCATATAAATTTTTAAATCTACGTTTTTAAAATTGGTTTGTCTAAATCTATAATTATAATGAATATACAAATGAATTTGATAAAACACATTTTTATAATATTGCCTATTCTAATACATAAACAGCATATATGTCCATTTATTTAACGTTCTTTATTGTCTTTGGATCATTTTTATTATTCTCTCTATAGAAGGGCTTACATATCCTTTTATGTATTTGTAAGTACCATCTATTTTCAGTTGCTTTTGTAAATAGTACAATTTTTTTAAAATATGAAATTTCCTGTTGCTGGTATACAGAAATGCAATTAGCTGTTGTATATTAACCTCATATTTTACTACTTTTATTAACTCCTATAATTATTCCTATAAATTTTTACATAGCTTTGTGTTATCTACAGAGCTGGTAATTTCAGCTATGGATATCAGTTTTTCTCTTTCTTTCCTATTCTTATACCATTTTCTCCTTGCCAAGTTATTTTAAGACCTCCAATGCAATATTAAATACTAAAAATGATACTGAGTATGCTTGTACTATTCCCTAATTTAAAGAGGATATTTTTGGCATTTTTTTCCTGTATATATATCATCTTCTTTTATTTCATCATGTTTGTATCATTTTATTTGGAGTAAAGAATTTATTTTATTTGGGTTGGCCTATGCCCTGTCTTTTCCCCTGTGGTTTTGGTATTAAATTACAGTCATAAAACTGGAAGTAGATTATTTCTTGTTTTATATTAGAATATTTTAAGGAATTTATATAAAATTTGAATGATCTTTTCCTTGAATTGGTAGAACTGCCCTATAAAACTGTATGAGCCTCTCATATTTGACTTGTGAGAAAAATTTTGACTACCAGTTTAGTTTCTTTAATGGCTGAAGACAATTCAGATTTCCCATATATTCTTGAGTCTGTTATTTTAGTGACTTGATCATGTACATACATGTTTATGAAGTTTTTTGCATACTTTTGTTCATAACATCCTCATTTGATTTCTGCAATATCTATAGTCATGACCTCCTTTTATTCTCCCCTAGGTTATTTATTTATGCCTTTTTTCCCCTAATTTTCTTATCAAAGGTCAATTTTCTTAGTATTTCTGAAGAAGTATGTTTTGCTTTAGTTTAGTCTATTGAATGTTTATTTTATATCTAATTAATTTTTACATCTATTAATTCTGTCCATCCAATTTATTTAGATTCAGTCTGCTTTTCTTTTTCTAATTTCTTACATTTATTTTTTGATACAAGTGATCAAGGCTAGCCTATCATTTTCTCTTGTCCCTCAAATCTCTCTTCTGTACTTTATTTTGTAATCCTGAGACTGACATTCCTCACACATTTTAAAATGTTTTTTGTTTTAAATTGACACATAATTGTTCATATTTACTGAGTACAGTTAGATGTTTTAATATATGTTAACATTGTATAATGATAAAATCAAAAAAGCATACTTGTCACCTCAAGTATTTATCATTTCTTTGTGGTTAGAACATACTCTTCAAACTATTTTGAAGTTACGATATGATATTGTGAACTATAGTCACCCTACTGTGCAATAGAAAGCCACAACTTATTCCTCCTAGCCAATTAATTCTTTTCCCATTGACTGATCTCTTCCCACATCCATTACAACCTCATGTTTTCTTTCCATTTGGTTTTCTGTTAGTTTCTTCCAACTACTGCTAATTGGGGACTCAAAGACTGGAGAATGAAGAAAACTGCTCCTGGTTTTCTTTCCATTCCTGTCTATTGTGTTGTTTAACTTTCTCTCATCCTCTGTGTTTTCCCCTACTTTTTAAATCAGTTACTGAAATCAGCCTGATATAATCTCTCATTGTGCTGGTGTACATTTATTTTATTCTCATAATTTTGCCCAATTTTGCTCTCTATATTTTGAAGCTATGTATGTTATTGGGTATGTACAAATTCAGAATTACTACATATTTTTAGAATTATTACATGTGAATTGAAAATTTTATATACCTGTGGCTGTGTTTGTTCTGAATATCACATTTGTCTTAAAATCTATTTCATTTGATATCACTTTAGTTGTCTCAGCTTTCTTTGTTTGGTATTTTCCTGGTGTATATTTTCCCATCTTTTCATTCACTACCTTTAAATGTCTTATTTTTTCATGTATGGTACTACATAATATATAGTTAATTTTTAAATTATTTAAAGATCTTTGTCTTTTAATTGGAGCCCTATATATTGTGATTACTGATATATTTGTGTTAATTTATTTCTCTTATTTTGTAATATTGTTCAACTTCTGTTTCTCTCTCTTTTTCTTACCTTTTCTTAGACTGAATAATTTTTTTTTCTCATCAAATATTTTCTACCTTTAGTTTGGAAGTTTTGGTCTATTTCTGTTCTTTTTGAGAGTTACTCTAGATATTTAAATATCTAAATTTTAATCCATATAGTTACCATTTTCCTGAACAAGTCTAGGCTCCTAAATATTAACTTTTGTCAAGGCTCCTAGAACTTTAAACTGTATTTTATCAGAGTTTTCAGTTCATGCTTGTTGCATGAATTTGTGTGTTAGATCTTCATAAAAGTAGACTTGTGGTTAGGAATTCTTAGGGGAAATTTTCCACGCACCCAGAGCTACTATACATGTCTTAGATACTATTTTACTTCAGGCAGGGTGTGTGCCTGTGTGTGTATATCCTTGTAGTTCACTGAAAGAAAGTTCCTTTCAGGGATCCTGGATTTGGGGGAGTAAGGGGAGTAAGTAAACTCCCCACCCAACTTGGGCCCTGGCTATGTCTCTCAATATTTGCACTGGTGTGTATGGCTATAGGTTTTCAAGCTTCTAAAACTATCACTGATTTTGCCTATTCACTAAAAGAAAAAAATTTGGAGGACTTTTGAAACATCTACCTCTGAGCCACATCTCACTTATGACTCACCCTAAATCTATAAAGTTGGTAAGTAGGAAAATATGGAGGAACAAGTACAGAGGACACAGAATGAGTACCCGAGGCCATCCAGCACATCAACTAAGTTCTGAGCCTCTTTCACGTGCTCTGTTTGTCCATCCCACTCTCGGGCCTGATGCTGGCTTGCCTAGGTCTGGATCTCAAGAAGAAGCACCAGTGAAAACATTAATGAAAACATGGGGCATTGTGGACAGATATGGCTGCCACCGCCTACACTGATACTGTTTTACAAACCATCAATATGACATAGAAGTTATTCCCCCACTGAAAAAATTTCAATTAAGTGGAGTTGGTAATCCTGGAAAGCCTGTTTCAGTTTTTTTTTCAAATTAACATACCCACAAGTTATTAATGCATGATTTCTGTGTGAATCTGTGACATAAAACATCTAAAATGTTAAAATAAGCTGGCCAGAGTTTTGTTTATGTTTGATAAATATAAAATGTCTAATGTAATAAAATAACAACATATTAAGGTTTGAATGTACTTAGGTTATGATACAAAAGGTCCAATCTTTTTCTTTGAAGAAAATTCAAACAGAAAGAAAATCACTAGGAACAAGTCAAAAATGGTTTAAAATCCTAAGAGCTACTTTTCCTCACATTTGCATCTATTACTTGTTCTAATAAAGGACAGTAAGAGATTTGCCATTTTTATATTATTCTCTTTTGCTCTTTTTGCAGTTGAATATATTGAATAAATTTTTAAACTCAATCCATTGGATTGATACAGTTCAAGAGTATTTTGTTAACTGGATTTTTACTTTATTTAATAATGTAGTATAAGTTGTACATGTAGACTGAATTAGGAAAACCTCTAGAATCAAAGCTCCTGGCACTTTTGTCTTATATTTTTTGAGTTGTGAGGGAAAATTATTTGTATATTTAAAAGATATAATGCCTTTATATACACCTGAAGTTTTTCCAACATAAAATGAATAAGACAAGTACATATGTGGAAAGAGCTGTGACTAGGACTACATCTTAGGGGAAAAAAAAAAAAACGGAAAATCAGAATGTCTGCCCATTTCCCTCCAGTACAGACACCTTCACAGGAGATTTAATGAGCTTGTGCTACAGTCTTCTGATGACTTTTTTCTTTTCAGGCCCTGATTTCTTACATTTGTGACCTGGCATTCTTCAAGACTAGAATAAAACTTCAGCATTCCTTGCTGGGGGCACACACATCATGAAACTGATTTAAGCTTGGAGAACTGAAAAGATGTATAGCAAATACTGACCTTTCCAATACTCTATCTCTACATAATTCTTTTTGGTAAGGATCAAAGGAAAACAATTAAAGGCAACAGCATTTGTGCTGTGCTTATTTAAGGGCAGTTAGCAGGTTTTATTTATGTTTCCACTTTTTAATTGGTGCATTATAGTTGAACATAATGGTGGGATTTGTTGTTGCATATTTGTAAGTGCACATAATAGAACAATACACTTTGTACAATATAATTTCCCAGTATTTCCCTTTTTACTTCCTTTCTCCCTCCCCGTTTCCTTTCCTCTACTCTGTTGATCCTCCTTTGATTCATGAGACATCCCTAACCTTCCTTTTCTTTTTTCTTCTCTAGCTTTCACATGAGAGAAAACAGGACCCTTGACTTTTTTGAGTTTGACTTATTTTGCATAACACAATGTTCTCAAGTTGCATTGATTTTCCTGCAAATGGTATAATTTCATTCTTCTTTGTGGTTGAATAAAACCTCATTGTGTATATACACATATATTTTTTTTTAGCCATTCATCTATTGACAGACACATAAGCTAGTTCTATAATTTTGCTAGTGAGTCATGCTACTATAAACATGGGTATGCATTTATCACTGTAGTATGATGACTATAATTCTTTAGGATAAGTACCAAGGAGTGGTATAGCTGGGTCATATGGAGGTTCCATTCTTAGTCTTTTGAGGAAACTCCATACTGACATATTGATTTCTATAGTGGTTGTACCAATTTACAATCTTACAGTCTAAGGTGTTTCTTTTTCTCCACATCCTCTTCAGCATTTATTATTGTTTGTGTTGTTGATGGCTGCTGTTTTGACTGGAATGAGATGTGTAGTTTTGATTTGCATGTCCCTGATGGCAAGGATGTTAGACATTTTTTCATGTATTTGTTGGTCATTTGTATTTCTTCCTTTGAGAAGAAGTGTTTAGTTTACTTGCTCATTTATTAATCAGATTATTGGGTTATTTCTTTTTTTTTTAGAGGGAGTGGGTGTTGTGTATTTTGTTTGTTTCTTTATATATTATGTCAAAAGAGTAGGTAGCAAAATTTCTGTCCCATTCTGGAGGTTTTCTTTTCATATTCTTAATTGTTTTGTTTGCTCTTCAGAAGCTATTATATTTGATGAAACACAATTTATTCACTCTTGGCATTATTTCCTGTGTTTTAGGGATTCTACTGAGAATGTTGTTGCCTATGACTATATGTTGAAGTGTTTACATTATGTTTTCTTCTAGGAGTTGCAGTTTCTGGTCTGATTCCCTAGGTCTTTGACACATTTTGAACTGACACTTGTTCTGGGTAAGAGATAAGGATCTAGTCTAATTCTTCTACATATAGATAACCAGTTTCCTCAGCACCGTTTGTTATAAAGGTTGTTTTTTCTCCAATGTATAGTTTTGGCAGTTTTGTCAAGGATCAGATGACTCTACCTGTGCAGGTTTGTCTCTGTGATCTGTATTTCATTTTATGCCAGTACCATGCAGTTTTAGCTCTGTAGTAAAATTTGAAGTCAGTTATTTTGATGCCTCTAGCATTGATATTTTGGCTTAAAATTGCTTTGCTTACCCTGGGTCTCAGTCTTTCAAATGAATTGTAAGACTGTGTATTCTAGTTCTGTGAAGAATGCACTGGTGTTCTCATGGTAATTGCATTGAATCTGTGTGTTGCTTTTGGTAGTATGGCAATTTTAACAATATTAATTCTGCCTATCCATGATCATGGGAGGTCTTTCCATCTACTTGTGTCTTCTTTAAATTCTTTCTTCAGTGTTCTATAGTTTTCATTGTAGAGGTCTTTCACCTCCTTGGGTAGATTTATTCCAAAGTATTTTTTTTCTTGTTTTTTTTTTAAGGTTGTTTTGCATGGAATTGTTTTCCTTATTTCTTTGTCAGCAAATTCATTGTTAGTATATAACAAAGCTATTGACTTATGTGTCTTGATTTTGTAATGTCCTGCTTTCCCAAATTTATTAGCTCTAGCAGTCTCCTAGTAGAACTTTTTGGATCTTCTAAGTATAGGATCATACCTACAAACCGATAATTTGACTTCCTCCATTCCTATTTTTATTCTTTTTATTTCCTTCCCTTGCCTAATTTCTCTGGCTAGAATTTCTAGTACTATATTGGACGGAAATACATATCCTTGTCTTATTCCTGATTTTAGAGAAAGTTCTTTTAGTTTTTCTCTATTCACTCTGGTTGACTTTGTGTTTGTCATGTATAGCCTTTATGATGTTGAGGTAGGTTTCTTCTATCTCTAGTTTCTTCAGTATTTTTATCATGACTGAGGAATGAATGTTGTCAAAGGCCTCTGAATCTATTGAGAGGACTAAGTGAATTTTGTCCTCAATTCTATTTATATTATAAATTACATTTGTTGATATACATATACTAAACCATCCTTGCATCCCTGGGATAAAACTAACTTGATCAAGATGTATAGTCTTCTTAATATATTCCTGAATATAATTTGCTAATTTTATTAAGAATTTTTGCATCCACGTTTATCAGGGAAAATGGTCTATAGTTTTCTTTCCTTTATGTGTCTTATCTGATTTTGGTCTATGTTTGATACTGGATTCACAGGATGAATTTGAATGCGTTCCACCCCTTTCTATTTCATGGAATCAGTTGAGGAGCTTTGGCAATAGTTCTTTAAAGGTCTGTTAGAATTCAGCTGAGAATTCATCTGGCCCTGGACTATTTTTGTTGAAAGCCTTTTTATTATTGCTTCTATGTCATTGCTAGTTATTGGTCTGTTAGTTTTCTTTGTCCTCTTAATTTTGGCAGGTCATATGTGTCTATAAATGTATCCATTTCTTCTAGGCTTTTCAATCTATTGAAGTACATTTTTTCAAAACAGTACCTAATGACCCTCTGGATTTCTATTATGTCTGTGGTGAATTGTTCATTTGCATTTCTAATTTTATTAATTTGGGTCTTATCTCTATTGCTTTTGATTACTTTGGCTGAGAGTTCATCAGTTTTGTTTTATCTCTTCAAAGAACCAATGCTTCATCTCATTGATTCTTTGTATTTTCTTTATTCTTAATATAATTGATTTCAGCTCTGATCTTATTTTCTTCCTTCTATTGGTTTTAGAACTGGTTTATTCTTTCTTCTAAGGGCCTTAAGATGCACCATCTTTCTGGTTTTCTTATATAGGTACTCATAGCTATAAACTTTCCTTTTAGACCTGCCTTTGTAATATCCTAGAGGTTCTGGTATGTTGCATCACTATTCTCATTCGATTCTAAAAATTTCTAAGTTTCTCCTCTGATTTCTTCTATCTCTCATTCATCATTCAAACATGTATTTTGCAATCTTTATGCGTTTTAATAGTTTTTTGGTGTTGATTTCTAATTTCTTTTATTAGGATCTGATGAGATGCAAGGAATCATATCAACTCTTTTGTATTTGCTAAGAGTTGCTTTGTGGTCTAAAATATGGTCTATTTTGAAGAAGGTTCCATGAGACACAGAGAAGAAAGTGAATTTGGCTGTTGTTGGATGAAATATTTTATAGACGTCTCTTGAGTTTATTTAATGAATAATGGTTTTAGATCCAAAGAGTCTTTACTGAGTTTATGTATGAATGATCTATCTATTGGTGAAAAAATTGTGTTAAAACCACCCACTATTACTGCACTGTGGTCTCAGTGCAGTAGTATCATTTTTGAGTAATATCTTTTTTATGTAATTAGGTGCAACAAAATTTGGGGCATGAATATTTACTATCATTATATCTTGTTGGATTGTTCCCTTTACCAGTATGAAGTGACTTTGTCTGTTCTGATTAATTTTGGTTTGAAATCTGCTTTTTCATACACGAGGCTAGCTATTCCTGCTTGATTTTGGGCTTCATTTTTACAGTATATCAACTTCTATACTTTTACTTTCAGCCTGTGTGTATCTATCTGCAAGGTGGATCTCTCAAAAACAACATATAGTCAGGTCTTGTTTTTTAATCCATTCTGTCAATCTATGTCTTTTAATTAGAGAGTAGAGACCATTTATGTTAAATAAATGGTTATTATAATGAGATGTTTATCAATTATTGCCATATTTATTTATTTATTTATCTATACTGGGGATTGAACTCAGGAGCACTCAACCACTGAGCCACACTCCCAGACCTATTTTGTATTTCATGTAGAGTCAGGGTCTCACTGAGTTGCCTTGCCATTGCTGAGGCTGGCTTTGAACTTGCTATTCTCCTGTCTCAGCCTCCCAAAGTACTGGGATTACAGGTGTGAGCCACTGTGCCTGGCTCATTTTGATTTATTTTTAATGTTGAATTTGGTCCTGTTTCTTATTTGCTTAGTTATGCTTCAAATGAAATCTGTTCATTTGTAAGTGCTAGAGTTTGTTTTTGATTTCTTCTGTGTGGAGTATTTCTTTAAGTTCTGTAGTGAGAACTTGGTAGGCATGAATGCTTTTAGTTTCTGCTTATCTTGGAAGGTTTTAATTTTTTCTTCAATTCTGAAGGATAGTTTTGCTGAATATAGCAATCTTAGGTGACATCATTTTCTTTCAGGACTTGGACCACATCATTCCAAGCCCTCCTGGATTTTAGAGCAATGTGCTGAGAAATGAAAAGTAATTCTTATTGACTTGCCTCTAAATGTGACCTGACATTTTTCTTTTCAGGCTTTTAAAATTCTATCCTTATTTTTTATGTCAGGTATTTTAATTATAATGTGTCATGGAGAGGTTCTATTTTGATCTTGTCTATTTGGATTTCTAAATGCTTCCTACATCTAGATATCCATCTCATTCTCAAGGTTTGGAAAATTTCTGTTATTATTTTCCTGAAGAGATTATTCATTCTATCAACCTGCATCTCAAAACTCTATTCAATTCCAATTATTCTTAAATTTGGTCTCAATATTGTTGCAGAGTTCTTATATGTTCTGGTCATGGTTATTTATTTTCTTTTCTTTAATACTGTCTGAATATTCTAGGCTGGCCACTTTGTCTTGTAGCTCTGAGCTTCTGTCTTCAGTATGATCTACTCTATTACAGGGACTTTCAACTGAACATTTTTATTTCATTTCTTGTCTCACTTCCAAGATTTCTGTTTGGTTCTTTTTTCAATACCTGTATCTCCTTATTGAATTTCTCATTCATATCCTGTTCTGACTTCCTTAATTTATTCAGTTGTTTTTCTGTGTTCTTTTGGGATCTGTTGATCATTTTTGTAATCTTTCTTTTGAATTCTTTATTTAATATTTCATCTACTTTAATATCTTTGGAGTCAGTTGCTGATGAATTATGAACTTGAGGTATCATTTTAACTTGTGTGTATATATATATATATATATATATATATATATATATATATCTGCAAGTTGAGACCTCTTGTAGGTTTATGCCATCCATAGCCTCTGTGTTAATTCTCTCTGTTTTTGCTATTAAGGGGATTCCATGAGTGGGACCTAAGGATTCCTCAGCTGTGCCTATTTGGAGCTCAGTTGTTGATTGGGGATTTTTTAATCTTCTATTCTTTGTATTAAAGTACAGATGAAGTTTGAGTGTGGTTAATTTGTTTATAGAGCAAGGTGCATTGTCTTTTGGCTAGGTTTAGTTCAGCACTAGATTTTCTACCATGTGTCCCTGTACATTCTCCGCACCTCACATAAAATGAGGAAACAAACAATAGCAACCACCAAAGCAAACAATATACATCACTAAAATAAATACCTGGTGCTTACTAGGACATTTACAAAACTAATTACCACACATATAGGAATGGGAGGGTCAGCAGTTGCCAACACCAAAACCAACAAATAACCATAAATAACCATGGACTAGATCTGGTATTCAAGTAAACAGCAAGTATCAACTTTGTCATCCATAGTATTATTAACTGCAGCAAAATGAATGGTGGTGGCAGGAGTTATATAAACCAAACAGTTTTAAAAGATGGTAAAAATATAGTTCATTTAAGAGAAAGGAAAATATGATAGGAAGGTAGAAGAAAGTTTGTAGTCTTCAAAATGTGGACAGAAATAATGCAGAAGAGATACAGTACATGATGGTTATAAAGGAGGAGAAAAAATAGAAAACACAGAGTAAAGGAAGAGAAAAAGAATAAGAAATTTGACTGTTAGGGGAAGAGAAAAGGGAGAGAAAGAGAAACACACAAAAACAAAACAAAAATAAACAACCCAAAATTTCTAATACCCAAAAGCAAAAATAAATATCTTTAAAAAATGCTAAAAATGAGGGAAAAAATATATATATATGTAATTCACAAACCAATCAGCACAGTAAGAACACCATATAAAAAGGGGAGGGGGAGATTATTAATGAAAAATAAAGAACCGCCTTTGCTGAGGTAGTCAAAACTGTTTATGGATCACTGCTGATGCTCAACTGTCTGTTTTGTTTCTTCTTGGACTATGTATTAAGAGAGATATAAAGGACTTGAGATTAACCCTTTCCTCTCTGTTTTGCTCACTGAGCTGCAAGATGGAGTGGACCAAACCTGAAGCTGGTTAAAATAACTCTTAGATTCCCTTTTACCAGCAGAAGGTAGTATAGAATGGAAAGTAGTGACTGTGGCAGTTTTGCTAGTTAGCACATTTAAAAAATTCAAAATGGGATACATTTCTGGATGAACACACACACACAAACACACACCCCTACAAACACACACACACACACAGAGCATCACAACCTTGCTATATTTTCATTATAGACATCAAAATTCACAAATATGATTTGCTTGGGTAAAGGGAAACAGAGGAAGGAACTCTCAGATCTTTCAGACTTGTAGATCTTACTTGGACCATGTTGCCAATTAATTATGAAGGAGTTTATTTTCTATCTTTTAAATAGGATGTATAAATACAAAGATCTTACTTTATACCTATAGGAAAATAATGCTTCAAAGATACACAGACTGCCAAAAGAGGTGGACCATAGCTTCCTGAAGGAAAGCTGAACAGATTCATGCAACACATCAACCCTAGGCAAACACCTTCCTACCATAATCACATTATAAAAAAACACAAATAAAACCCATTGTATTTCTTAAATGCACAGATTTCCAAACACTTCAACTAACTCCTATAATGCCCAAGCTCACGAGACCAACAGAGACCACCAGGAGTCTGATTCCAATGCAATCACAAAAGGGGTCTTTATTACAAGCTCGAGTAGGGATCTCACACCTTCCTGAAGCAGCTGGTAGGGAGGTGCGGCTCTGAGTCTAGGGGAACGGGGATTTTTATGGGTT
This sequence comes from Geosciurus inauris, assembly GCA_004024805.1. Lineage (NCBI taxonomy): Eukaryota > Metazoa > Chordata > Mammalia > Rodentia > Sciuridae > Geosciurus > Geosciurus inauris. The sequence continues at coordinate 126,591 of PVHX01002402.1, read as the reverse complement.
TCAATCGCAAGCAGGGGAGTACATGCCTTGGCATTGCAGGATCGGGTAAGGGAAAGCGCGTGCAGGGGAACAGCAGTCTTGTCATTCTAGGATTGGGTGAAGGTGAGTGTGATCAGCGTGAGGTCGGTCAGTTGACTTTTAGGCTGATAGGTTTGGCTGAAGTGGGCCCGATATCTAGTTTCCTGATTGGTTGGCCCAAATTGCAAAAGGACTTACTGGTGCCTGAGCAGGATGCATTAAGGGTGTTGCAACTTTTCAGGAACTGGGTGGGGGCTGCTGATTTGGGGACAAAGATAAACAATCTCAAGATGGCATTGGTCCTGTCCTCTCACTCCCATGGCCTGGCAACAACTTAAGCTATTAATAAAATTCCAGTGGCTTTAAACTCAGATTTTTCTGGGATATTTTATCAGAGGTTCAGCATGAAAAATATATTAAGTATATTTATTTAAATAGTTACCTATTTGAACTATATATGCATATATAGTTTTTAAAATATTTAACTGTTTTCAAAAGTAAAAATGGCTATTTGGAAGCTAAGGCAGAACTATTGCAAGTTCAAAGCTAATCTGGGCAACCTAGCAATACCCTGTCTGAAAAAAAAATTTCATTTTTAAAAAGAGTTGGGGATGTAGCTCTGTGGTTCGGCACTTGCCTAGCATATACGAGGCCCTGGGTTCAATCCCAATTACTGAAAAAAAAATGTTTTGTGTATTATTCCATACATTTAAACTTTTGTATCTCATGTTTTTTGTTTATTATGAGTCCCTAGACTCACATGCAAGACATTTAAAAGCTGTAATCTGTGGGCTTGAGTTTACATGCTTCAAGAATTTACATTTTTATTCTATTAAAATTTGCATGTTGGTATTGATAAATGGTTTTAGGAGAAAACTATCAACACTGATCTCTGTAGTTTTTAGAACTTTGTGCCTCCCTGACTGTTTTCAAAAGATCCACATTGCTTCTGGAAAAGGAAGTCAATAATAATTTTGTCCAATGCCTGAAATACAGGTGTTTACTTTTCCCTAAAACTCCTTAAAGTATCTAATACACCTTTACATCTCCACAGGGTTGCTCAGAAAGCATTTGGAGGGAAAGAGAGTCAGAGGGGTGATGGACATAACAATGTTTCTAATTCATTCCCTTGCACAGTGAAAACCTCTCTGTGTGGTATTGAGATAGATTTAGAATAAAGAGAGAAAGATACTGAGTCTCAAAGGAAACATGCATTAGCCATTCAGATGCAAAAAGTATCACTGTAAATATTGTGCAATATGTACTTGGCCTAGATCTTTGTAAAATTAAGGAAAAGCTCAAGTACAGGGAAAGTTGGCCCCAAATTGTGTGGCTCCACTATAGTTCCACCTCCAGTCTGGCCCCTAACTACAGTGCCTCTATTTGGACTTCCAACCCAAGGATGGGCTTCTCACTCTCAAGATTGCCCATATTCTCCCTTGAATGTGTATCTACTTCCTAAATAAACCTCTATGTATACCTTTGTCTGATGCATGCTGAGATTCTTTCCCATCAAGTATGCCAAGAACCCCTGCTGATTGTGAGCTGAATTTCCCCTCCCCTCTGGGAACTCCTAAGGCCCTTTTCCAGGGACATCTCCTCTCCCCTGACAGTATCATTTTGAATCTAAAGAGCAAGAAAGGAGAACTCATTTCCCTTACAGGGGTGATAGGAAGACCAATTCCCACCAAGAGCAATGGATAAAACTAGGAGGGATTTATTAATTTCCAGGTGACTAGCTTAAGTCTTTTATTAATTTTTAAAGCAAACCAACTGCTTTGGAGATTCCATTACTCATGTGAGTGTCAGAACCCTACCAGTAGATTTCAAAGAATGCAGATTTATTAACTTTGTAGTAACAGAGAAAACAAGAATAAATACCAAGCAGGATCCTTCTGCTGCAAATTATATTAAAAAAATAATTTGACCATGAAGAAAAAGTGTCCTTTAATCTGTCTTAGCTTATAGGAAGAATGAAAATATTTGTTCAGATGATCCATAGATGTAATTATACATTCTTTTTTTTTTTTTTTTTTTTTTTGCTGGGGATTGAACCCAGGGCCTCATGAATGGTAGGCAAGCAAGCACTCTACCAACTAAGCTATATCCCCAGCAATAGATGTAACCAATAGATGTAAGAAAAATACATCATAAGGAGGGGAAAGAACCAAGTTGCTATTGAAACACTGCCAATCGTGCACCTTGTAGAGAATACCCTCTCTGCTTACCCTGGACAAATAGAAAATCATGCCAGTACATTTCACCTAATTTTACCTATTTTTATTTCAGTGGAAACAAGAGCTTACTAGAAATAGTAGCCCACACAGTACTTAAAAGACTGAAAAAAATGTGGAAAAGAGCTCAATAGAGAGATGGAAAAGAAAAGAAATTCATGGAGAAGTATTAACTTTGACGGTATTTGCTATCACTAAAATAGATATATAATTATGTCACTTAAGCAATGGAACACACCCTGAAATAGCACATTGTCGGAGGGGTAATGCATTAAGTGGATGATGGGAGAGGGCTACAAACATTCTGCCTGATTTTAGGAAGAATGAAATTTTTCCTGAAATTTCAACTCAGCCCCTGAGGTTGTGTTTTATTTTTAAAGTGCAGTGTCTTGGGCATCCCCAGTCAAGGTGGCAGGTCCAAACTTTACTTGAATTACATCTCCTCAGAGGTCCATCACTGAATCTTGGTTGAGACTCACAGTAAAGTTCATAGTTGATCAAATGTCAGAAACTCTCCACACTCCTGGAATTCTGCATAGAGTGACTCTCCGCCTTCCACTGCGGAAGCCACTAGGAGCATATCCTAGGACTGGCTCCTGGCCTCATACTTAAGCCACCACATGGGGCAGGTGGCTACTTCAGGATCATATTCTCTTTAGAGGGGAATATGCCCAGTGTTTAGTCTTAGTCCATCAACTCCAAATTAGTTGTCTACTTTCTAGATTTTTCTCAGGCTGATCTGGGTCCAGTGCTAATTTTACCTTTTCCACAAAGCAGTCTCTCCACCAGGGCTGATCTTGAAAGCATCTGAGTCTCCATAACATATTTGCACATTCCAAGCACTAATTGTTCATATCGCAGAGACCCACACATGTACCTTAGTTTGAAACCCACTGAAGACAGGTCTTCTTTTCTTAAACCTCTTATAGTCTTACCATCTAGCAAATCTTTTAATCATAAAACTCTTAAATAAATGTTAGATAAATAGTCAGGGATTTTAGTTTACAAAATGAACATTTTAAAAAGAAATGTAGATTTCATTTAAAATATACTATAAATGCTAGCTTTTCCAGAAGATCCTATGCGGACTCTTTGTATTACAAGGATTATCCTCTAATAGTTTCCTTTTAAGTTCATATTTTTATACAGAGGATTTCAAGGCAAATTCACACAAGATCTGGAACCCCCTTCAAGACACTTACATGCTACAGTAACAATTCACTCTCTAGCAAAAATTTTGTCAAAGAACACTTTTTTTTTTTTTTTTGCTAGTATAATAGACTGTTCATTTTCTGTTTAGAAACAGAAATCAATGGCACTAGGTGCCACCAGTGCCCCCTCTAGGTTGGGACAACCCAAAACATCTCCAGACACAGACAAATGTCCTTGGGAGAAAATTCTGTTTCCTTGTGATCTCTGTACTAGCAGCAATAGCTTCACTTATGAGCTCATTAAAGATGCAATATTTGAACCCACCCTGACTAAAAAAAATCAGAATTGCTGGAATGGTTCCCCAGAAAACCTGCTATTTAATAATCTCTTCAGGTGATTTTGATGTACATTAGTTTGAAGTTCACAGAGTACCAGATGTAGCGAAGTAGAAGGAATATATTTTCAAAATCCCAAAGTCCAGGTCACACCCCAAATCAATTAGATTATAATCACTGTGGATGGGACACAGAAATCAGTATATTTGAGGTTGGAATATTCACTACATATTGGCATTGCCTGGGGATCTTTGGCACACACTTTTGACTGGGTCAACTTCACATTAATTAAACCAGACCCTAAATGTAGAATCCAAGCACCACATTTTTTCCTCACAAGTAAAATGTCCCAGGTGATTCTAACGTGTGTCTATGAACAAAAACCACTTCTCTAAGATGGCATAAATATTGAGGTAGAATGGTGTTATGGTTAGGTGTGTGAGCCCTGGATTCAAACTGCCTGGGTTTAAATCCAGTATTAACCATTTCCTATTTGACCTTGAATAAGTTCCTTAACCATGCTAAATTTCCATGTCCTTATCTGTCAAATGGGAAGTAATACAATCATGCACATTTAGAGGGCTGTTGTGAGAATTAAATGAAAATATATGTATAAAGTACTTGACAAGAAATTTCTGGGACATAATAAGCACTCAGCAAAACCATAAGTTTTGCAAAGCAAAAGTTTGTGAGATTAAATATTAGGAAATAAATCTCCTCAAAATATTTGCACTACCATGCTCATTTTAGCATTATTCATAATAGCCGAAATATAGGCTGTAACCTGTCAACAGATAAATGGAATAAAGCAAACATGGTATACATACAATACTATACAGCCTTAAGAAGAAGAAAATCCTATCATTTGTGACAACCTAGATGAACTTAGAGGACATTATGCTAAGTGAATGAAACCAGGCTCAGAAAAGCAAATAGTGTTTGACTTTACATACGTGGAATCTACCAAATTTGATGTCACAGAAGCAGAATACAAAAGTGGTTACTAAAGGCTTAGGTAGCAGAGGGGTGGGGAAATGTTAGACTGGGAAATAAGTTTCAGTGATCTGTTGTACTACATGGTGATCACAGTTAATAAATAATGTACATCTCAAAACTGCTAAAATGGATTTTTAACAGTCTCAATTCAAGAAAATGATAAATTGGCAGGGCAATGAATAAGTCATTCAGCTTTGACTCTTTGTATAATGTATGCATAGATCAAAACATCATGTACCCCATAAAGAACATTTTTTCAAAGATAAATATTTATAGGCAAATCTTGAATTCTTATTCCAAGCAAGACAAATCTATTGATACTCAGACCCATGTTTCTAGCAAATTTGAAGCTTGTCTTCAAATACTTAAAGTTATTGGTTTGAAATAAGCTGTTCCATATTGCCAGTCATTCAGGTGTCTGTGTGTAGAATGCACGAGTTGGAAACATCTTTGCACTGCTGTGCTCTTCATGGAATAACTGGAGTGTGCAGAGAATGTGAGTGGTTCCACCTTTGCAAGTCTCTCTTTCAGGGAAGGAGGGAGAAAAAGGAAGATGAGAGGAAAAGAGTGAGAGAGGATGCAATATCTGAATGACATTTAAAAACAGAAGAAGAAAGGGTGAAGGGAAGAGTTTGAATCAGTCTTAGAAAACAACAGTAATTTTAAATATCTACAGTCACATGATAAATAAGATCAAGAAAAAAACTAACAGCAAAACACTTCCCTAGATGTTAGCCAAGCAAAGCCTGAATCAAGCACACAAATTTTTCTAAAACATTCTGCTGCCTATGACCAACATTTACTTTCCTCCCTCTCCTTTTCTGAATGTTATGGAAATTGAGCAAAGAAGAACAGAGTTCACTTTTTAGATTTCTAATTATATGACTGTGGATTTTAGGTTAACTCATAGATAACTCTGTATTTTTCACTACTTACATTATTGATATCTTCAGTTACATGAGAAAATAATTCACAAGTACATAAAAATGCCAATACTTTGTGTGTGTGTGTGTGTGTGTGTGTGGCACTAGGGAGCAAATCCAGGGGCACTTAACCACTGAGGTACATCCCCTGCCCTTTTATGCATTTTATTTAGAGACAGCGTCTCACTGAGTTACTTAGGGCCTTGCTAAGTTGCTCAGACTGGCTTTGAACTCGCCATCCTCCTGACTCAGCCTCTGGAGCCACAGGGATTACAGGTGTGCACCACCATACCTGGCAAGAAATGCCAGTACTTTTGCATACAAAATTGCTAAAGACTGCTCAAATTTTATAAACAGAATTCCTTTTGTCTTGTAGTATTTTCTTCATAAATGCCCAGCATTTTATTACAGTGATAGATATCCTCTGCTACCATCTAAAATTATATGTCACAATTCCAAGAATTAGATGCCAGGTAAAATAGCTAATTAGGCATCTCATTGAAATTTTACTTAACAGGATTTCTTTGAATATAGGCATAAAGTTATTGATCTCATTTTTAGTGGCAGGGAAATGACCAAATGTAAAAACATAATAGGAAGTTGTGCTGGGCTGTAGATTGAACAAATAGCACGTGAAATGTCTACATTTCTGAATTTTGGAAATGATAAATTTTTCATGATCTGCATAGCAAATAACTTTTAACTGTAGGTAAACAACAAGAATAAAAAATGCTACATATCAAAAACCAAACAAAATGAAACCTCAAAACAGTTAAAATTCACCAAGTGCTTAATGTGCAAGTTTATGGTTTAGATATAAGGCGTACCCCAAAAGCTCACATGTGAAAAAATACAAGAATGTTCAGAGATGAAATGATTAGACTTTGAGATTGGAACCCTAATCAGTGGATTAATCCACTGATATGGATTAATTAAATGGTAACTGTAGGCAGGGCAGGTGTGGCTGGAGGAGGAAGGTCACTAGGGGTGTACCTTTGGGGTTTACATTTTGTCCCTTGTAACAGGAGCTCTCTGCTTCCTAGAGCCATTTCCTGAGTTGCTTTCCTCAGACTCAGAGCTATGGAGGCAGCCATCCATAGACTGAGATCTCTGAAACCATGAATCAAAATAAACTTTTTCTTAAAAAATTGTTCTTATCAGGTGGTTTGGTCACAGCGTCAAAAAGCTGACTGAAACAGCAAGGCACTGTGCTCTCTTACATATTTTACCTTTTTAAATTATTCATCTAATGCTTTTATTTTTCAAACACTTGACACTTTTGATCTAATGTTACATCAAACTCTCTCTCTGAGGAAACCAGAACAGGTTAAACAGGTAGGAAATGACAGACAGAAAGTAGCAATGCTTTAGGCTAGCTCTTTATCCTCATAAAACCTAGTCACCTGAGGAGAAGACAGTCCCCAGGAGAACCCCACATGCTTCTAATGTCTCGGTTCTCATAGCAAAGTAATAGCATTGCAGAAACTTTGGCAAACATTTTTCTGGGTACTATGCATTGTTCCCTTCTGAGGATGATGACACAGTTTGTTTACACTATGGAGGAATAGAAATACCAATTTATAGAGTCTCAGGGAAGACTAAGATGCCAAGGAGAAGTAAATTACAAATTTCCATGAACTGCTTCCTACTTTCTGCCCTGTCCCCTTATACACCCACACACAGAGGTTCCAACTTTAAAGCAATGAAAAAATTAAATTCTAAATTAAAGACATTAGCAAAAGCTGACTTCAGAATCAAGTACAGTTGAGAAGACCTTGCATTTGTTTTGCTTATTGGAGGATGAGAACCCAAGGGAATAGAACTGTAACAATGCCTATATTTATCTATTGCTTAAAAAAATTAAGCTCTGGGCTGAGGTTGTGGCTCAGTGGTAGAGAACTTGCATGGCACATGTGAGGCACTGGGTTCGATCCTCAGCACCACAAATAAATAAACAAATAAATGAAATTAAGCTCATTTTTTGCTATATTCTATGGTGATTAATATAAAGTAAAATCTTACATCAATATTTATAATTAGAGGCATTGAATAATCCTAAAGGATTTTTAGAATAATTTTGTGCATGTTTGCACAGTTTCTGGGAATTTACCAAAACAACTAAATAACTACACTCAAAAACCTTGTTAAATATCTTTAGGCATAAGTTTCCAAATGGTGACATTCCTTAATTAAACTAAAGCCTAACGGGAGGACAAATAAGCATTAAAAGTTTTTGGTTTAGTCTATTATCCATAAATTATAATCTCAAGCAGTCTTAACTATTTTTCTTTTAAAATAATTGATATATGAGCAATTATCCCATTACTAAAATGTCATATATTCATGATGGATATTTTGAATAAAATTTATGCTTTGTGTTCTGATTAAAGTTGTAATATGTGATACATTATAACTTTATAATCATATTTCCTAAAATAGTCTAAACCTGTAGTTTGAGTTTACATGTGTGTATAATAAATATGTGTATTTAAATACATATATACATATTAACATCTTTACATATATTTAATACATATGTACATATATAATATAAAATGTTGTATACTTTATATATACATACATACATAATCTAATCTATGTGTGCAACTATATAAAACAAGGGATTCTCTTTGCATTTTCCTGGTTGGGACTGTGTTGCACAGCCATGCCATCTTTCAAAGCAGGCCAGGAACCCCAGATCTTCCACAGCAGAGGCAGCCGAGAAGGGCTGGGGATGGAGGTTGTGTTCTGTTAGCTATTTATAGGGCCTGCCACTTGCTCCAAGATGACAATTCAAGACCATCGTGGACTGAAATGACTTTTTAGGAGAAATCACAATCTTTGAACAGGAAGGCAAACATTTGTGGGATTGGGATTTTAGTAATTTCACAAATGAGAGGACTACGAGACATGAAATACCTTGAGATGACCATGACAGGGACATAATGTATTTTTCCTACCCTCAGGCAGATGTGGCCTAGAGAAATGGGGAGCAACACACATATGTGTGGAATGAAATTATAAAGCAATGAAGGAAACTTTCAAAGCACAAAGAAACCAGCCCCTTATTTTCTATTCAATGTTGCAAAACTGGTACAAGTGATGCAAACGAACCTGTACTCGTGTCTTTTGGTTCTTCACTGCAGTAGCTTTACATTTTACAAATATAGCAAAGAGGACTTTTTCTGACTAAGATCCTTAAAACTTTTGTAGAATGTGTATGCCATAAAAAGTTAACTTTTTAATATTGGTTTTAATATTAACTTTTAAAATATGAACTTTGCTCTCATGCATGCTGATAGCATTGCACTTTAAAATTACTCACCTTAAGCTTTGGACAAAATAGTTCTCACTTCAAATGGGTCACATTGTTAAAAATAAATCAGTTCTTACTCTATTTTATGCTAGAAGGAAACCTATTGGGCTGGAACTGTTCACCAAGGTGGTAGCCCTACCTGAAGACATACTTTTCTAGGAACTAAATACTTCATAATCATGAAAGAAAATTAAATTATCTTCTAGGTGTGTTCTTCTTGGATAAAAAAATTGTTATGCAAAAACTAGAAATAAGAATCAAGTCAACCTTGCCTGTAATATATTTTCTCTTCACTGTACTGTTTATTATATCTTGATGGAATGAAGTCAAACTCTAGCCATTATCAGGCCACTTTATGTATAACCAGGATATTCTGCCAGTTTGAGAGATGGGTGGCAACACAAAAGACTCTTGTAATTCAGTTCTCTGGCTTCTTTTTATTAATTTTCCAAAAAAAGCAAAGAGAATTTTAAATGAAATTTTCTAGTTTTTCACACTATTGAAATATTTCTAGTTAATCATTTTTTGACCTAGTAGATTAGAATATGTTTATAGGCTCACTATCTATCCACCACCTTTCTTCAAAAGTTCAACAATGATGAAAAACTATTGATAATTCTCTGGCAGCATCCAGACAATATTGTCCTGGGGCATTAGATCTGTGAAGGCTACTAATAGCTTTCTCCCAGGTAGAAACAATAGAACACTTTGAAATGAAGATGCAGACTCCCCACAGTGAAACAAGTCTGCCAAGTAGCAAGAGGAGAAGCATGCTTGCTTTGGACATTCTTTTGGGAGCAAGACACAGGAAGATTTTGGAGTTGGAGGCATGGATCCATTTATTCACTTGGATTTTATGCTTTATGCAAAGGAAGGGATATATTTGTCATAGATTATCAATTCCATACTTTGCTGCCTTTTCTAAACTCCTAATTTTTGATACAATCAGGATTCAAGGTAAGCTGAGATGTTACCTAACAGGTTTTCTATTGGATGCTGTAGCACTCTTTTTCTGGTTCCAATGGAAGCTCTGTGCTTAAATAGGAAGTAAGAATCAAATGTCAAGCACAGGATGATTGTGTAGTGGTTATCTCCACAAGTTTAGGAAACATTTTGGATGGTGGTAGCATGTCTTATATAACTTTCCTCTGGCACATGAGAAAGTTCTTATTCTAAAAGCCACCAAATGTTTGGCAGCTTAGTCTGTACTAATGAATTACATTCTCCTGCACTCTTGTTTTGCTGAGCTCTCCTTTTCCTTCTTGTGGTCTATCACTTCTCCCACCAGATACTCCTTGTGCTAAATCCATAGAATTATTATTGCTGCTACCTCCCAGGGTGCTCCCATATATTGCTTAGGGTCATGTACTAGCCAAGATGATGCCTTTGTGATTATTAGGAAAAGGCATCTCTCCTCTGGGTGGGCAAAATAAAAAGACATCATTTGGGGCTTGAGTGTGTAACCACAAGCTGGGTCCCTGTGCCCAATGCCAATCAGTGCCAATTTAATAATGAGGACATGGTTTTGAGAAAAAGGAAAAAGAAAGATTATTGCTTTGCTAGCAAAGGAAAAACACAAGGGACTCCTGTCCCAAATATGTGACTCTCCAGATTGGGAGGGACAGGGAGGTTTTAAAGGAATTCTTCAAGGGGTCCAGTAGGGGTCCCAGGGCGCCCTGATGGCATGTTAGAATTCACTTGTTAATTTGGGAGATACTTCCCAGATCCTCAGCAGGGATCTCCTTCCTGTAGTAGGTATGTTCCAGGGCAATTAACTAGGAGAAGAAAAGATTACACCCTCTGGGGAGGGTATAAAAACATTTTTTTTTAAAAAAAATAAACCTCAGAGCAATGAAAGCTATATTCAGAAGGTGAAGGGACCACTGTTACAAGTGCACCTTGGCAAATAAATCTATTTTTAGCAAATCAGAAGGCTCCCCTTTCCCCAAGTAGATGCATTCACGTGCCAGGGTGCAGGGTGTGGTGACATACATTCGGGCTGGGTTTTGGCTGCCTCTTGTCTGTTCCTGGTACACTTTGCATCTGGAACATGCTGTAAACTCCCTGTGGAGGCCCTTCCAGAACCTTTGCTTGGTACAGGCTTTCCCTCTGCTGATGCCACATGCACTCAGTACTGCCTGCCTCACATTAGTGTTATGTAAGACAGGTCCCTGGACCACTGGGAACTCAAGACAAGCATTTCATTGGAATTATCCTTCACTCTTTTCTTCATGGGAAAAAAAACCTGAAAGTAAAAGATGGGCTTCTAACTGTGAGCACCCTCTCAGAAATTAGAACTTTTTTTTTTTTTGTACCGGGGATTGACTCAGGGGTACTGAGCCACATCTCCAGCCCTATTTTGTGTTTTATGTAGAGACAGGGTCTCACTGAGTCGCTTAGCGCCTCACCGTTGCTGAGGCTGGCTTTGAACTTGTGATTGTCCTGTCTCAGCCTCCCAAAGTGCAAGGATTACAGGCTTGAGCCACCACGCCTGGCTAGTAATTAGAACTTTAATAGGCGTTTTTGCTAGATACTGAGGAATGCCTAAATGGAAATTTTGTTACAGAATTGGGGAAGCTAAAAAAGGCTTCCCTGCCCAGAGTTTGGGAATTCAGAGGTAATCTAGCTTGGAACATTTCTCTTACCTTTGTTCTCCTAAAAGCTATACTGTTAATACCCTCCTTACAAGGTGAAACTTCTCTTTCTAAAATAAACAAATATCTTTTTCCCAGAAAGGATTTGTTTACATTAGAAAAATAAGATTTCTTTATCTTGGAGGAAAATTTCATTAAAAATAAATTTCTTAGCCAAACTCAGTGGTGTGTATCTGTAATCCCAGCAATTTGAGAGGCTAAGGCAGGAAGATCAAAAGTTCAACTCCAGCTTCAGCAATTTAGCAAGCCTTTGTCTCAAGACAAAACCTAAAATAAAATGAAATAAAATAAGATAAAAAAGGATTGGGGTTGTAGCTCAGTGGTAAAGTGTCCCAGGGGTTTATATCCCCAGTAACCACCGCCCTCCTGCACAGCAAAGGAACAGTTGACAGATGGAAGAGAAAACTTAAAAAAAGGGAGAAAATATTTGCAAACTACAAACCTGATTAGGAGTTAATGTTCAGAATATGTAAGAAACTTGAACAATTTAAAAGCAAAAAATAATCTGATTTTAAAAATGAGTGAAAGATCTGAATAGACATTTCTCAAAGGAAGACATATAAATGACCAACAGGTACAAAAAAAAATCATCACTAATCATCAGGGAAACACAAATAAAAAACACTGAGATATCACTTCACCTCAGTTAGGATGGCTATTATTGAAAAGACAAAAGATACTAAGTGCTTATGGGGATGAAGAGAAAATGGAACTCTTACACACTGTTGGTGGGAATGTAAGTTAGCATAGCCATTATGGAAAGAGTATGGAAACTCCTTGAAAAATTAGAAATAGAACTACCATATGACCTAGCAATCCTACCACTGGATATATATTCAAAGAAATGAAATCAGTATATCTTAGAGACATCTGTACACCCATATTCATTCACAATAGACACCAAATGGAATCAGCCTACATTTCCATCAACAGATGAATAAATAAGGGAAAGATGGTACATATACACAATGGAATATTATTCAGCCATAAAAATATAAAATTTGGTTATTTTCAATAATATGGATGAACCTAAAGGACATTATGTTAAGTGAAACAAACCAGGCACAGGAAGACAAGTACCATCTGAATTCACTCAATTGGAATCTAAAAACGTCAATCTCATAGAAGTAGAGAGTAGCAGGGTGGTAACCAGAGGCTAGAGAGGGTAGGGGCAAGGTAGGGATGGGGAGAGGTGGGTCAATAGGTATAAACTTACAGTTAGATGGGAGGAATAAGTTCTGGAGTTCCACTGCACAGCAGAGTGACTACAGTCAATAATGCATTGTAGCCTTCCAAATAGCTAGAAGAGAGGATTTTGAATGTTTCATCACAAAGAAGCAATATGTGTTTAAGATGACAAATATACTAATTACTCAGATTTGATCATTATATAATATACACATGCATGGAAACACTACATTGTACTCTATACATTTGTACAATTATTTTTTTTTTTTTGTACTGGGGATTGAACTCAGGGGCACTCGACCACTGAGCCACACCCCCAGCCCTATTTTGTGTTTTATGTAGAGACAGGGTCTCACTGAGTTGCTTAGTGCCTCGCCATTGCTGAGGCTGGCTTTGAACTCGCGATTCTCCTGTCTCAGCCTCCCTAAGTGCTGGGATTACAAGCGTGAGCCACCG
>PVHX01002402.1:33884-113219 GCA_004024805.1 Geosciurus inauris | reverse complement strand
ATTTGTACAATTATATATCAACTTTAAAAATAAGACAGAGCCAGGTGTGGTGGCACATACCTATAATCCCAGCAGCTTGGAAGGCTGAGGCAAGAGGATTGTGAGTTCATAATCAGCCTCAGCAAAAGTGAGGTGATAAGCAATTCAGTGAGACCCTGTCTCTAAATAAAATATAAAATAGGGCTGGAGATGTGGCTGAGTGGTTGAGTGCCCCTGCACCAAAATAAATAAATAAATAAATAAATAAATAAATAAGAACTAAAAAAAAGACTATCTTTCTTTACTTGGTTTGAGAGGGTCATATATCACCATAACCTATTCTCTTGGTCAAAAGTTAGTCGCATGACCATACCTAACTGCAGGAAAGCCTAGAACATAGTCTTTCCACTTTCCCAAGAAGAAAAGGACATCATATGAAAACTCTCTTGGGCTTATGGGCAGCTGCAAGTAGGAAGCATGGTGCTTAGTACAACTCAGAATGCCATTAAGCTCCAAACTGGTGTGCAGTTATAAGGTGCCATATTTACTAGATAGAGACATTTAATAAAGGGGAGGTAGATTGACACCCAGTTCCTACAGAAGCTACCAGTTTCAGAATTTTATCCTGTGATAACAATCCCCACTCTTTTTCCCCGCCTCATCTCTCAAGTCTGCTTGCCCTCATAGAAATCTCCACGGGGAAAAACGGGACAACTCAGTTATTGCCATAAACAATTATAAATTTGAGTTCTGATCCACAAACTTTGTGTTTGCTTTTAGGAAAAAAAATATAGGCATTTAACACCACACTTGAGATTTATTTATATGCTTAGGCTTCCTTGTCTTCTGTTGGATACAGGGTCCAGAAGAAGAATCTCAGGTCTTAGGAAAAAGCAGAGCCACTAGATAGAAGGCACCTGGGTTTCTAAATGTTGGTATGCAGAAGATAGCCCTGTTGTCCATGACTGATGTGACCAAGAAATTTTTCTGTGACATTTTAAGTCCCTGGGATTTTTCTGGTTGTTTCATAGCAGCTGACCTATAGCACTTTAATATAGTAGGATATTGGTTCTCATGATAACTTGACATCAAAACTCTAAACTAATAGAAGACTAGATTTTGGTTTTTTGGTATCAGGGATTGAACTCAGGGGTACTCCACCACTGAGTCACATCCCCAGCCCTATTTTGTGTTTTTATGTAGAGACAGGGTCTCACTGAGTTGCTTAGCGCCTCGCCATTGCTGAGGCTGGCTTTGAACTCGTGATTCTCCTGTCTCAGCCTCCCAAAGTGCTGGGATTACAGGCTTACACCACTGTGACCAGCTCAGAAGACTAAATTTTATAAATTTCTCAAATCAATGAATATGATAATTTTTATCCTTAGGATTATTTCCCGATAATATGTTAAAAATTGAAATAATTTTTAAAAACTTCATTCAAAATACTTAGCATAATGTCTATAAACAGTACAAGACATGTTATATAATAATAATACTCTTATGTAGAACATTTGATATAATAGGTTTATTCATGCTTGATTTAAATTTAAATATGTAAATGTCCCTTTCGAAGGAGTTTAGTGTATTATATTGTAATGACATTCAGCCTCACTTCAAAATGTAGCTAATTTAGATCATTTCAGAGAAAATGACAACTGTTCCCTTGTTACAAAGAGCATAAATTGGATGATTTATAATTTTTACTGACTAAAGTTAATCACTGATGTTAATAATACTTGATACTTACATAACACTTTGCTTCAGTATATTTAATGTCTATTTTAGCAAATGCTCAAAACATCTCTAAAAGCCAGGGAAGAGACTGCATTTAGTGAATGAGTCTCTCTCTCTCTCTCCCCCTCTTTCCCTCCTGGCTGTCCAACAACCATAATGCACATAATGCATAATGGATGAAAGGCAAGTCCTTCTAGGCCAGGTGTTTCCCTATAAGCTGTGTGGAAATTGTGATGCTGGTTTGGGAATGAAACAAATGTGTGAGGACAGAGATTATTTGTATAATTTTGGCTGAGGTGAGAATCTATTGATAGGTGTAGGTATCTGGGGCAGCAGAGTCCAGGACATGGCCACATGTGTCCCATGGGCCTGGTACCACGTCAATATTCTAACTAGATTGGTCTTGCTGGGTAATCCTGGTTGTGATTTTTCTTCTCTTGCTTCCTACTTTTGTTTAGTATTTCTCAAGTCTCCTCATTGTGTTAGATTAGGTAGCTAGAAAGGTATGAGTAAGGGAGGTAGGAAAAAGAAGTTCAGGCTTCTTGTCTGGAAGGCACCCAACTGGCCCTCACACCACCCAGGGAACACCCAGGGACCCCGTTGTATAGACAGCTGCCTGTCAACTTGGAGAAAATGGATATAGTCAATGCTGGGAAATTTTTGAACATGGCGAAATGGGCACAGATGTACTAATTTAGGTGAAAATGTCTATGCACACCCCAAATAAATAATTCATGATGGGAGGATCCCAAGCAGACCATAAGCCCACCATGCAGAAGATGCCAGGCCACCTGCCTCTCTTGGGATTGCCCACTCCACACTCTCTGGAGTGTACTTTCCTATACTTTTTCTTGGTTCAATAAACCTCTTGTGCTCATTTATCTGCTCTGTGTCTCCTTTCAGAAGAGAATGGAGGACCTGCACCAATTGATTGTATGAGCTAGCCAATATTCTAAGGCAGACTCTGTTTTCTTTAAGTTGGCCTGAGTTGCTTTTTACTTTTAGCAACCAAAACTTTGACTGCCACATAGTATTTGAGATTTTTGTCTCTGTTGTAAATATTTTGTTGAAAGAATTTGGTGCCAGAAGGAGAAAGAGAGTTTCTAAAGGCTGCTCAAGGAACCAGTATAGCTGGCTGAGACCCACTTGCCTCTGAGGTTCCTTAGCCCCAGTAATTAATGTTCTGCCTCCCTGTCAGGATTCCTGAGATGAAGCTCTGTTATCCTCAGAAACACAAAGTGTCTAATTCCAACTGCAATTTCAACCTCAGCTGACCTTTCATGCCATCTGGGAAGTTTCCCAGAGCTTCTCTTCCTTCTTATCTACCAACTGTGCTCCTATAAAATGCCCTACACACACCTCATTGTGCTCATCACACTGAACTCTAGTGGGCATAGTCTAGTGAGAGAAACCCAGAGAGGAAGCTTGTGCTATTTGCCACTGTATCCCTAGGCCTAATATATAGTAGGTGCTCAGTGAATGTCTGTTGAGCATGAAAACTAATGCCTTCCTTCTCAAAGGAAGTATTTGGACTAATATTTTCTCACATTCATAAGCTGAAAAGCTACATGTTTTGACAGTTTTCTGCTGCTTCTCTCAGCCTGGATGGGCAGTAAGTTCTTTCACATGCATGATTTCTTTGGATGTTAGTGACATCATAAGGTCATGGACTAAATGTAGGATTTCAGAGTTATAAGGGCACTTGAGGGATTACATGTCACAAACTCAGAAAGTTTAGAACAAGAAAAGTGAATTTAGCAATTTGTATTCCCATGCTGACTACCATAGATCATTAGAAGCCACATCTGTGGTCATAAATCTCTTCTTCTAATTTCCAGTCCAGTGCCCCTACCCCTGTACTACTGTGTCCTTTCCTAATAAAGTTGTGTGGATACTTCCCAGTAGAATATCTGGCATGTGGCCAGGGAGGGGAATGTAGTGACTAATGTTTGTTGTTCTGAAACATAGGCACTATGCTACACTCCATTTCTCATGTGCTTAGTTTTCAATAATACAAGTAGGTGTTATTATCTATATTTTAGAAGCAAGGAATCTGTAGCTCTGTGAGGCAAGGACACAAACAGACCCAAACTTGAAACTGTGTGACTCAAAAGCTACAGAACAATTAGATTAGTATACACAAAGAATCCTTCCTGACACAGAGGAAGTTTAGAGAAGTGACTTGTCACAGAAAGCTCCATCTGGGCTTTCTGGTCTTCCACTCACCAAGTTCTGCATTTGCCCAGTCTAGTGCTGCTTTTATTTATTTATTTATTTGTTTGTTTTTGTTTCGTTTTAGTTGTTGTTTGATGTTTGTGTTCTCCTTCCTCAGTGCTCCCTTCTCTAGCCCATCCCAGCCGTGTCCTCATCAGACTGGCACAGAGCATCTTCGAGAAGCCTTCCTATCCTCCCCTTCAGGCTTTCACTACTCCCTCTGCATTCCATCCATGTTGGAGGGAGGATTAAGAAGCCAGGGACTCTGTCTTCAAACCATCAGGCAATGCTCCACACAAAGCACCTCGGAAATACCATTACTTCTCAAAAATCTCCAGCAAAATGACCTTTATTTTAATTAGAAGTAATTTAGAAATCCCAATCTACCCTGTTCTTGTGCAGATGAGGAAAGAGATCTGGAGAGGTTAGGATGACCTGTGAAGAACTGGATCTAAATTTAATAAGTGGCTAAATTGATATAGTTTTGCTTCCTCCTGTGTTGAGTGAAAAGTGAGAGATAAAAACAAAAAACAAGAAATTTCCACTCACAAGAATGAGGGCAAGTAAAGTTCCTTTTATCTCATTCTCAAACTCAAAGAGTTTTTTCCTCTCTCTCGCCGTCTTTTCCTCTGGGTTCCCATCTCCTCCTCCTCTTCCTAGTCTTGCCTTTTTCCTTGAGAAATGTTAGGCAGCTGTTGAATGGCAGCTGCCTCTCTCCAGGTTTTCTCCCAAGAACATATTGCTCAGCAGGTGTCCTTTGCCCCTTGGCATTTGAGACAAAAGCCTTAGTAAAAATAGGTCACAGTTTCTGCAACCGGTCTTGCAGGACCATAGTAGGGGGCTAGTTAAAGGTTCATTTGTTTCCAAACCTCTGGACACTTGTATCGTTTCAAATTGTCCTTGGATTGTCTTGGAGCTTTTTCTAGGGTCTCAGAAAGTGTGCTCTAAGGTTCCTATTGTTCTAGGCATGGACACAGACAATTTGAAATCTCATTAGAATGTTAACACAAAATCAGGTGAACTATACTTTTATGGTTTCTAAAAGTCACAACCGTGAGTTCCTAATCACTTTCCTTTCCTGAATAATTTGGAGGGGCAGATTACCTATGAAGTATTCCCATCCAACTGTGGTACCTAGCAAATTTCTCCAATATTAGGGCCCCTGGAGACTAGCAATTAATGGTATAAAAGACATAAATCGTTCAGTCTACGAAGTTGAAGTTATTGTTACTTCAAGATACAGGAAGCAAAGTTTGCTGAAGTTCAGTAACTTGTCTAAGGTCATCCAGCTATGAGTGGGAGTTGGCATCAGAAACTAGGTGCAGCTCATTCCTACACCCATGCTCTCACACCACCCTCTGCCTCTGCAGTTGAACCTACTAGATCACGGGCTTCCAGGGTTTAGTCAGTCACTGGATGGGAGCAGTACTTCATCTTATCTGGCACACACATGCTTAGTGACCCTCCTTTTCCTTTTCTCCTAAAACTGAAAAGATACCATGCAAGCCTCAGTAACAGTATAGGCATTAGCCTGAGCTCTGGTAAAAGGAAGAAATCCCGCATTAAAAGCTATTTAATTTAGGGGTTGTAAAGTTTGGGTGGTTGATTTATTTAAAGGAGTCTCTCCTTATCTGTCATGACAAGGATGTCCTTGATTTGGTATATTCTTCTTTCTGGAAGTTTTTAAGTTTCTGAAATATGATTCTCTCTCTCTATACACACATACACACACACACACACACACGCACACACACATATACACATATATATACACGCACATATATATCCATACATATATATGTATATATACACACACACATATGTATATTCATATATAATATACATAATACACAATATGTGGTGATATGACGCAGGGAAGTTATTTTCTTTTTCTAATTTTTCATTCATCTTTAATCCCAAGAAAAGCTGCCTGTGGGTACAGTCTTGCTTAAAATAAAACCATCCAAGGGCTGGGTCTTCCCTGGTAGAAAATGGCTGCTCCTTTTGTCCAAGCCATTTCTATGAAACATATAAATGGTAAAGAGAAAAAAAGATTTTGCAAAGCTTTTACAACTACTCAAACAAGAAGTTTATAAACGGAAGTAGTGACAAGTGACCTAAGATCTCTGCATGGGTAAATTAGTATCAGAAGCCTTTGTAGCCTGGGCCAACGTGAAAGAATTAAGACAAGTACATTTGAAACAGATTTCACCTGTCTTAAAGAGAAATAGACGTTACTGTCAGAGTCCAGATAATTAGGTCTACATAGCTGGAGAGTATTTTTCATTAATTCTCAACCTGCATAGCTAAAATTAAATTAAAAATTAAAATCCTATGAGTGTACTCTATATAGAATCATGACTAAGAATACATAGAAAATACAATAAAAATAATTTATTAAGCTGAATAAAGCTTTTCTTTAAATCTTACCCAATCCTTATATAAAATTCTTCTGAGCTTTACTCTGAGATTTAAAATTCCTTGCAACTATTGCTGTTCCTTTTAGTATACTTCTAACTCATCTTGCCGCAGATTCATGTATTATTCAGTGCATACATGCTTTGAGTCAGGCCATACTCATCGTGAGGAATGCCAATAGCAGTTATGTTTCTGAGAAAATAAAACAAGAAAAAGTTGGTAAAGTTAACAAAAAGTAAAGGTGCTTCTTTAAATTCTGTTGTTGAACTGCCAATGATTCTGGAATACTGCATGAGACAACTCTATTTTGCTTTAAATGCACAGGGATTTAGCACTGATAGAAAATGCTCGTGTTTAAAAAGTATCCTTTTTCCAACTTTGTAAAGAATTCTGGACAAACCACAGAGGCTACTACAGTCTTGAGGTCAGGGTAACAGTATATTCCATGTTACCCCCTCCCAGAAAAGCAACAGGAATCCACTAACTCAGACCTCACAGCTATCAGCCCTCCTACCCCACAAGCCCCTGCATACAGAGCCATCTAGGGCAAAGTGGTGCTCCTTAGTGGGATCTGCCAGTAGTAGAGGTGACAAGCATTCCAGGTTTTGTAAGGGTCCCATGAAGCTTTTACATATAAACTGTAGCACTCAGAGTAGGCAGTTTCTCACCTGTTGCTTTCCAATCCCTTGAAGATTTAATATCAAAGTTTCCTCTATAAAGAAGGATCAGTGGCATGACAGTAATAAGATAGGAAGATAGCTGAAATAAGGGAGCAAATGTTCTAGCAAAAGATGACATGAAACCAGTATGTGTCAGTATTACATTTTTATAATCTCCTAATTTAAATCCTTGTTTCTTACTACTCTGGAAGTATCTTTAAGAGTTCAAATAGGAAACTAAAGACACAAAAATGACAAAAATGGTCTCTACCATTAGGGAAGACTAGGGAGAGGGGCATATTATGACTGATTTAAATATCACAATCAGGGTATGTCTCAAGTTTTTTTTTAAATTTTTAATATTTTTTTTTGTGGCACTGGGGATTGAACCCAGGTGCTCTACCACCAAGCTATATCCCCAGCCCTTTTTATTTTTTTTTTTTTTGAAACAAGGTCTTGCTAAATTGTCTAGGCTGGCCTTGAATTTATTATCCTCCTGCTCCAGGCTCCTGAGTAAATGGAATTATAGGCGAGCACCACCACACCTAGCTAAACTCTCTTTATTTTGATTTAAAGTTTTAAAATAAATGTCATTTGAATGCTACCAATGAATGTGTAAGAAGTAATTAACATTCTTGATATTTTTAAGTTAGGAAACTTATTTCTTTCTCATTAAGGTCAAAGATTGACAAGTCATCCCTGTTGTCATAGAAATAAATATGTGTTAGTGGAGTGGAAGAACAAGATAAAACTCCTAAGGTCATTTAATAGTGGCATCAAATCATATTCAAAAAGAAGAAAACTAAGGTACCCGCTTGGATTTGGTCCATGAAGCTGTCACGCTTTGCTGTGGTCTGATTTCAGTGTTGTACTGGTTATATCACAGATACCTAGAGCTGTGTAAGTGATCAAAGGAAAAGAAAATATTTCGTTCTTGTTTGATTTATGTTGTTTTCTCAGCCATAAAAATTGAACAAGAACCACTGTGTGCAAATGGCCTTTGAATTCCACACTCCCTAATTTCATGAATTAATTTGTGCTATTTTCTTTTCTGGAGAATATATTATTATATTATTGCACAAGGTCCTGACTTTTCTTCTCAAGTTCAGAAGCATTCTATCTCCAGAGATTGTCATAATTGAAGTGTTTATAGATACCTAAAGTTTTAATTTCAGAATATATGTGTTGTAATCTGTATTTTGAGGTATCTACAGTTTTAAATAAATACACAATTATAATGAAGTTTGACTTGCATTTTATTACCTTTTTGAGTTAAATACATACGAATTATATAGAAAAGGAAGACTTCTTCAAATTTTGGGATTTTAAGTCATTTGAGTCATTATTTTCCTTTTTGGAAAGTGAGCTTGGAATTTTAATGTCATAATTAGACATGATTTAGTTAGTGCATGAGTACAGAATATCTAAGATGATATTGATAGAGAAAGACAATCTCTAGCACATAGAATGGGATCAACTTACATTCTCCTCATCAATCACTGACTAGCAAAAATAATACAATTAACAAGATTCTAGAAATAAGTGTGGAAAATAATATAAGGAACTAGTCAATTTTGTGAAAGGCCACAAACCCACACAGCTACTCATATGATTTTTTAAATCCCACTCAACAGTCATGTATTTGTATTTCTTGAAATGTTAAATTACTAGTCATCTAATCATGGAAACATACACAACAGAGATTGCCTGGAGCTTGGCAGGAAGGGCCTAGGATTTTTAAGTCTCTGTCTTAAATGCTCAGAGGAGAAGACAAGTTGAAAAGGCAGAAGAAAGGCAGATCAATCCTGTCTCCTCACATACTTTCCTAAGAACCAAAATGTAAAGATTGTTGTGATACCTTGAGGACTAATTGGTCCCTGGATGGGGCAGAAGATATGTATGTAAATGAGGGTCAGGACACTGAGATCTGGAAGCAACACTTCATTAGTGGCAGCACGGTCCAGAGGGATAATTCCCAAAGTCTGAGCCCTGAACACAGCAGAGCTTTTACTTTTATACATAAGCAATTTTGGGGTACATCAAGGCAAAGGAGTTGGTGCAATTCTATTGGAGGGTGTATTTTACATTCCTTATCTGTGTACAAGCTTAGGGACTCTTAGCTCATACAGCTTAGGGACTTTTATGCATTAAGCCTAAAAGGGGATTGTTCTGTCCCTGTTGCTTTGTTTCCTGCTTCTGCTACTGCAGTTATCTATTATATGTTCCTGTTAGCTGCTGCAAGCCTCTATGGTTAAATCTCAGTAAGCAGAGCTGCTGTGTGTCAGTGTGCAAACCACAGCCTGTCTGCTCTTAAACTGCTAAAGTTCCCATTTTGCTCTACCAGAGATAAGCTAGTCTTAAGTACTAAGTGGTCCTAAGCATACAGTTCTAGATCTCCTACATTTCTCCTGATAATAATAAAAATGCCTTATTTTATTCTAATTTTTACTTTGTCAAAATCAAAGTGCTATAGATACCTAAAGTTTTAATTTCAGAGAAATATTACTTTATCTGAATTTCAAAATTTGCAAATAATTTTCAAATTAGTAGTTGATCCTTCTCTAGGATCAATGAATGCCAACAATAAATTTGGAGCCAGTTTGAGCTCCAGAGTATTTTTAGGCCTCAAATATTCTTGTTTGCTGGATGCTGTCAATTTTTATCTTTTTCTGACAGCGGGTACCTGCAGATTCCACATCTGTTTCTCTAGTACGCCTATTAGGAAAGTTGTGACTTCCTTCAGCTAAAGTGAGACTTTAATGAACATTACAGGGACAGATCACATGTCTAATGAGAGTGCTGTTTCTCCCAGGTAAGCTGGCAACACAACTTTTAATGAGCATAATCAGAAATGAGACGCAGCTCCTGCCTTCAGAAATGCAGATAACCAGGAGATGTCGATTATTACCCAGCCATTTCCCTAACAAAGTGACAGGAAGGCCACCTGTACCAGGAGATACCTTAAAGAGAAGTAGCTAATTGCCACCCACCATTCACTGAGGACAGATGACTAACAGACTCAAATGACAATCAATGAGACAGTTGGTGAGGAGGAAGATTCCAGAGACAACTTACCCACCAGAGACTGATGGGTGAAAAAGGCATCAAGAAATAAGCAAAACAAGCATGTGCAGGTGACTTAGAGGACTTTTTTAAAATATAAAATTTTGGTGTAAAAAATATATCTTAGTTGAATAAACCAGAAATACACTACCTTTATATACTTCTGGAAATTGAAACTTGAATTTTTTTCCCTTTAGGCTAGGATTCTATAAAACAAACACACCAACAAACTGAATGAAATGTCAAGTAGTTCTGAGTTCATTTTATACAATATTAAGGTATTTTTCTTGAATCTATTTCTTCTCTTCTCCATCCCCCACCATGTATGTGCACATGTCTAAGCTTACAGTATTTATCCCGAATGTCTAAAAGATTATAGAAGAATATTTTGTTGAAACTTTTATCAAATTACTTGTTGACCTTGATGAAGGTCATTCTGCTCCCTTATCTGTAGTGGCAATCATTGAATGAGACCATCTTTGAGACTGAAGCCATTCTGATCATTCAAGGATTCCTAGTGAGGAGAGTCTCTGTGCGCTGGTTTTTCTTCCTCTGCCTGCGGCCTCAAGGCTATGGAAGAGGCAGGAGGAGCTAATAAGCATGAACTATATGGAGGAGAAACAGTGGGGTATCCTTCACCCTTCTTTATTCTCAGATAACATAAAGCAGAGTGGGTAACCCTGAGATCAGTATCTTTCTGACCATTCCCACAGAAATGAGGCTTATCTTATATTTCTACAAAAGTACTTCAGGCATGGAGTCAGAGCCACAAAGAAGTAAAACTGCTCATAAATGTTTTTTTTTTTTTATTTTATATGCAAATGCCCCATCGATAGCAGTTGCTCTTTATTTTTATTGTTAGTCACCATAATTTCATTAATAACTTTGACTCAACCTTTTTTCACCAAGATCATTATGAAATTAATTCATATTCCTCAAGGTTCTGGCATCTATAAAACTTTTGTGCCTATAAGTTATTTTCCAATATTCTAGTCATTGAAATAACAATCAAGATTGTTTTTGTCCAGCCCCTTGGCAGGAAGAATTAAATGCTACCCTATTTGGCAGGAGTAGCTGCTACCTTGGCAGCTGATAATGTTCTCTTTCCAAATTTTTGCAAAGATTCTACTCTGTATACTGAAAAATTTCTATATCCACATTCAGATGGTTAAGACTCTTCATGACCTGACTTTAACTATCTCTTC
The DNA here is from genome assembly GCA_004024805.1 of Geosciurus inauris. Taxonomy (NCBI): domain Eukaryota; kingdom Metazoa; phylum Chordata; class Mammalia; order Rodentia; family Sciuridae; genus Geosciurus; species Geosciurus inauris. Next base: position 101,947 of record PVHX01002402.1, on the reverse strand, counting down.
TCTTCATGATCCTTAGATTTTAGTCAAAATGGGCTTTTGTATTCACCAACTGTTGTACATTCTTTCATTTTTCTAACATTTCTCATATTTTTTCCATTCCTTGGAATATCTTTTCTCAACCCCTCACCTTTTTGACAAATGCTATCCAAGTCTCAACAGCATTGCTGCTCTCTTAGAATGCCTGTTCTGCTTTCCATACTCTGAATTCATTAACCAGTCTGAACTCTTATGGGATTGATAATTTCCTATTTCTTTTACAGTAGTTTTCTCTAATCGTTAACTTCTTTTATAGACTATAAGGATCTTGGGGGCAAGGACCCTCTTTGGGAATGTCTGCATCTCTCAGACAACATACTTACCAAATTAATTCCATTTGATGGTCACAGTCAATTTCCTGATGTAGTCAAGAAGGCATTAATCTTACTTTAGCAGAGGATACTAAAGTTTGGAGAGGGTGAAAGAAATGTGTCCTAAGCTCTGTAGGCTGGTGAGGCAGATTAAACATGATCTTGAGATTCCTAATCTAGCGGTCTTTCTGCTCCAGGATACAATACCAATTATTGCTCTATATTGTGATAAGACAGGTGAAGAAACCAAAGAAATGTAAGCATTGATCCTGAAGTTATCTCTTACCATCTTGGGAACAAAGTACTGACACACACAAGATAGTGCTTGGGAAGGGGCTGACCTCACTATATCATAGCAAAGCATGACTGAGGATTAAAACAGAATTGGACAAAGTCAACACAACATCTCTACCTCTACATGCCAGAGTTGTCCTTTACCATGATTTTTAAATAAAGTTTATTTAGGTCTTCCTTTATTTTTGTCTTGCTGCCTGAAACAGGGAGCCATTTGAGGGCAATGGCTAGTTTTTATATACATTGCATCCAAATCTTTGGAATAAATAGACTACATGTGTTCTAGGCAATTCCTCTGTGCCATTATGTGTATTTATAGGAAAGAATAGTCTTTTACAAGAAAAAAGTTCAGTGAAAGTAAATTCAGGTCACTCTACTGATATAGGAAAAAATATCCCAACTGGCCATAATAAAGGAGGAAAGGAAGCACACACTAAAATAATTACCAAAGAAACACTAAACATGACTTACAAGTGAGAAAATGCATTTTAATATTCTATTGAATGGGAAAATTTGCTCATACACTAATGCAGCACAAACCACTGTGTCTAGAGAATCAGGAAGAGAATATAATATGATACTTTTGGCCTCTCCTCAGGGCTTCTCTCTGCCTCCTCACTCCATGAGCACGTGACCTGTGGAGTCACACAGGGCTCTTTATGTAGAGGCGCCTCATGCTTGGTTTAGTGCTCTGCTTTTACCACCTTGTAATTCTTAATAACCTTTGAATAAGGGACCCAATTTCATTTTGTACTGAGTCTTAAAAATTATGTAGCCAGTTCTATTTGCCACCCTTCCAAGCCTGTTGATACTTCACATCTCATTTCCTTCTAAACCAACAGGCCTTTCTGTCTAGGCTCAACTACAGGAAACACTTTAATGAAAAGATATTAAGAATAAAGGGCCATGAGATCATACAAAGGCCCACAACCTCTATGAAAATTGATGTCTGGGGAGTCCAGAAAGAATCTTGTGAGTAGGAGTACTGGAAACCACAAATCCAAACTTCCTGTAACATTTTTAAAAAGCATTCATGAAAGAATACAGTAAAAGATTAGTGCTTAAATATTGTGGGAACCATCTCATTATATCCTTATTGGCCAGAATCTTGTTAGAGTAATGTGTATGACTTTGGCTCTTTATCCTGAAAAATGAGGAGTCTTAAAGAAAACAGAAATAATTAAAAGATTAGGAAATGGAATCCATTAAAAGTGTTAAAGGCCTTGGATTCAATTGTCAAGAAAAGTTTGAAGTTCATAGCTTCTACGAAGTATATGAGGAACTAGCATTTGGGCAATAATTTTTTGGGTTTTGCAAAGGAGATTGTTCTTGAATGGGATGGGCCTTTGATTCTGGGAACTTTCAGTGCACTGATGGTAAGACACATGCTCTCCTTCACCAAAGTAGAGGTGAAGCAATCAGAAAGAAAGCCTAATAGGTGTTTCTTGATTGAAAAGGGATCAGCAATATGCCATGATTGAAAAATAGAAAGAGGTCAGGATGCCCAATTAGAATGTACATTTCAAAATTATTATAATTAGGAACTAAGAAGAAATCCAATAGAATCAGTAAGGTTAACCAGAAGATAAAAAGTGATTAACATGAGAAGTAAGGACAGACAGAGAAGCATTGGAAATAAGCTGCTAACATTAAATTGGTTATCACTTGAAAATATACTGAAATCTCTGGAGACAGAGACAGCATGTTAGCTTAAGTGTTTGAGAAACTGGAAAGTCTTTCTCCTTCTCTTATGTATGCCTTCATAATTCACAACTATCTTTCATTTCCCCGTGTACCTTTCTCCAAACACCTCCTCTTCATTCTTTTAGGTAAGTGGTGGGTAATCTAGTGGTAGATTTGTGATTTCCAAGACAAATCCAGGGTAACAAAAGCAAAGCACATCCTCTCCAGATACCTCTCCAGGGAGAAAGCAGTCTCAGTCCTTCCTTTGGCATCTGTTTGTGTAAACTGAAGAGACTTAGAAAACCACTTAGAAAGATAATTTTCTCTATTAAATTTTCTTAGAAATTTTAGGTGTTTGCATTTGGGAGACCGATAGTGAGGAAGAGATAAGAGGGCAAGTGAAGAAGCCAGGAGAGATGGAGGAAGGAGGAAAGAGAGAAGGAAGAGAAGGGGAGAGAAACAGTCCATAATAGATAATAGCTAATTTAATTCTATAAGTCAATTTATAACTACATGAGTATTGTTCTTAAGAGGAAATGAACAGCCATTATTAATTTACCTCTTTGCTTTCCTTCTCTAAATTGTGTTAACTTCCCCTTTCCTTTAGGAAAATGCAGCAGTCTAGAATGCCAATAAATGCATATGACTAAAACATCCTTTTGAACATTGTGCTTATTTACTATGTGGGGATTAAGACACAAAAGGAACGACCTATGAGATTCAGAAGAGACATGATATGTATGGATAATGAAAGAATGAAAGCTAAAACTGAAACACTGTTTAAGATGAAAAATGCCAAGATACAATGAATAAAAAAAGAGTTGCAATAATATAATTAGGGGAGGAGTTAAAGATTAATTGCAATAGAACACTAGAAAGCAAATAAGATATAGATATATTCTTTGGCTTATATAATTTACTTAGAAAAGATAGCTGTTCTGCTCAATGTATAAATATAAAATAGAAGTTTTAAAGCATGGAAAACCTCATGAATCTTAAAATGGATAAATGCTTCCCTAAATTTGATTTGAACAATCAAATATAAGTCACACCAACTCTTAGTTTTGTGTTCCAAAACCAGGAGGAGTAAAAATTGCTGGTAATTTAGTTCTTTTTTTAAAAATATTTTTAGTTGTAGATGGACATGATACCTTTATTTTATTTATTTATTTTTATATGGTGCTGAGGATTGAACCCAGTGCCTCCTACGTGCTAGGCAAGCACTATACTACTGAGCTACAGTCCCAGCCCTAGTAATGCAATTCACTGGATATTTGCATGCAGTTTCTGGCTATGTGACATAATTTGAATCCCAGCTGTAGCTAAGAGTAGAAATAAAATAAGTAGATGAAAGTCAGGGTACACAGCTTTATTCTGTGCTGCTTTAATGTGTTTGGAAATGTACCAGTAGTGACACTAAAGCTGGAAGGTAAGCTTAGATGGGAAGCACAGATTTTTAAAGATTTAACCCTCAATTATTTACCTATATGATGTGATTTTCACAGGTTTTCCCCCTGAAAAATGTTGCTGTGCACAATTAAATAAGTGTTCAAAGAGATTTACTGTGGACTATTACATAAAATATTAAATTGCCTTATTCAGACAATTCCTTTCCTTCTTGTGTGTTGACCATCTTTCACTAATCATGACTATGTAACTATAGTTATAGTCATTAACTATAAACCATAACAGCTAACCAAAGCAACTACTTTGATATTGCAGATTTGTGATGATCACTTAGCTCACAAGGATTTATCCAGTAGCCATGCCCAGACTGTTCTTCCCCTCTTCTTTTTGGGAACTGAATTTCCCCATTTCCAGATTTAGAGGTATGTCTCAACCTGAACTGTCCTTTACTTACATGGCTCCATCTCCCCCAGCCAATGTGTGGGAACCTGACCCCACCTGGCAAATTAGTTCAATCCTTGGAATTCCAATTATCCAACCGCCACACACCACCCCTGTTATGGTTTAGATACCAGATGCCCTCCAAAAGCTCTGTGGGAGACAATGCAAGAATTTTCAGAAATGAAATGACTAGGGTATGAGAGTTGTAACCTAATTAGTGGATTATTCCATTGATATGAATTACCTGGGTGGTAGCTTTAGGCAGGTAAAGTGCCAAAGTAAGTCACTTGGGGCAGGACTCTGGGGGTCATATTTCGTCCCTGGTGAGCAGAGCTCCCTCTCTTTCTGGTTGCTGTGTCCCTAGATGCGTCCCCTACCACTACACTTCTGTCATGATATTTTGTCTCACCTCAGACCCAGAACAATGGGGTCAGCCAACCAGTGGACTGAACCACTGAAACTGTGAGCCAAAGAAAACTTTTCCTCCCCTAAATTGTTCTTGTCAGGTATTTTGATAACAGCAACATAAAGCTTACTAAAGCAGTCCCTGACCTTTAATAGTGGCTATTTCAGGTAAATGTTTAAGAGCAAGTTAGCCAATTGATTTCTTTCCCAGATTGTTGTCCACATCCTGCGTGGATGACAAGGATGAGATTCCCTGACTGCGACGAAAAAACTCAGAACATAGAAAAATTGTTTTAAAATGCAGGGGTAGGATGGGCCCACAGCCAGATGATCCTTCAGGCTTCTGGCAGATGGCAAAAAGGTAAAAGACCAAAAGGCCCCTGCGTGTGCTTTATTTATATCGGGGGACTTTAGAGACTTTACATCCAACATTCTTTCCCAAGGTAGGAAGAAGGTGGGGCTTGCAGTTAGCAGGTTGATTGACATCATGGCAGGTCACATCCATCTGAGAGGGGCTGCAGCTACAGCAGGTCAGCCTTATCTCTAGTGCTGTGTGGGATTCTGTGTGGTGGTCCACACACAGCCCTCAGGCAGCTCTCTACACCAGATTTTCAGCCCTTGACTTAAGGGACAATAGTCTTTCCTCTCTGGTCTAAGTACTGAATGTATGAACCTGGGAATGCTAGGAGCCAAGATTTATACCTTTGGGGAAATGTTATTCTGAGAGAATGAAGCAATATAATGAAAGAATCAAGACATTAAACATAGGACTACCATATTACCATATGATCCAGAAACTCCACTCTTAGGTATATACTCAAAAGAATTGAAAGCAGGGACCATAAAAGATGTTTATACACGAGTGGTCCATAGCAATATTATTTATAATAGCCAAATGGTAAAAATAATCTAAACTTCTATCCATGGATAATGGATAAAGAAAATAGAATATGCATTAAATGGAATATTATTCAGCCATAACAAGGAATGAAACTCTGATATATACTATGACATGGAAGAAACTTAAAAAAAAACATCATGCTAAGTGAAATGAGCTGTTAAAGGTCAAATATTTACTGATTTAATTTTTATGAGGTTCCTAAAATACTCAAATTCATAGAGACAAAAAGAAGAATAGTGGTTACTAAGGGCTGGGAGAAGAAAGAGATGGGAAGTGATTGTTAAAGGCTACAGGATTTTCATTTGAGATGCTGAAAGGGACTGCAGATCATTAGCTGTGGTGGTTGTACAGTATTGTGAATATACTTAACACCACATAATAATATACTTGAAAGCAGTTAAAATGGTAAACGTTATGTTATGCAAATTTTGCCACAATTGATGACACACCCTTTTCCATTCCTGCACAGATAGAATCACAGAGAGTTTGAGAGAGAAAAGTCCTGTTTCAGTTGTCCTCAAATCATTTCCTCTCCTGCCTTTTCTATAGTTCAGAATTTGCTGCTGTTTCCTACTTTGGTTAGTTGGGGTTGGGTTTCTGCCCCTTAAATCTGGAGTTCTAACATAGTCCTAAATAAATCCTTGCACAATTTATATGGACCTGAACCCAAAGACCATTCCTGTGTGTGTGTGTGTGTGTGTTTCAGGTTGAGGGGTCTATCCCTTCAAAATTCATTTCTCTTCTTGCTGATTAGAGGTAGAGACTGTACCACTTTCTTTGCCATTATTCCTTGAGCCCTAGTACAATGCTCTAGTGCTCCACACTCTGAGTCACAGAGGCCCAAATGGGCACATTTCCTAACACCACATACTATCATTATGTACTGTAATGTATAGATAAATTTATCGAAAGGCAAACAAAACCCAAGAAAATGATTTTCTTTCTCAGTAGTTGCTTTGGTTTTAGTATAGTTCCCTACTTAAAACACTAGTCTACATCGTTTTCCCCAAATCTTCCAAGGCCTACCATTGGTTTCTTCATTATTATCAGTAACTACTAATACTTGACTTAACTTATTCTAAGCACAGTAAATCACTGAATAAATGGCAGATACTTTCCCCATCTGTCTCTCCTGTCTGTTATGCCACATCTTTCAAAGAGCTCCAAATATTAGCAGAGACTTGAATCACCAATAACTTTAGTTGCTCTGTTGTTATGTCCTTAAAATTAACACTTCCACCTCTCATATAATGGGAGTATACCTTAAGATACTGGCTAGGTGAGGACTTGACAGAAAAAAAGTTACTTGATAACATTTCACTCTGCCTTCCCTGGGATGAAGAACATCAGTTTTCAAACCTGCCAACCTTTCAAGCTGTTAAGCATGTAAAAACCATATATGCTTTTAAATGATACATAATGAGTGCCCTAGCATTTTGTTTTTAACAGTCATGTTTTTTTGGGGGTCCATACACATGCACACAAACCATTTCTAGATTCACAGACTAACGAGGAGGGTTTACCTGGGGCTCTGCTGCGAGAGGTGCTTTGGAAACAGATTTACTGTCAGGGCCCTTGTAGTGCGAGTTCTGAATACGCCTGTCAAGGCTCTTGCTGACAGCTGTTTTCCCTGACCACTGAAGGAAAAAGTAAATAATTAAATAAAAGCCTGGGATACCAAACCAGAAGTAGATAAGTGTTATCTCTTACAATTAGAAGACTATTGCAAACATTGTTTTTTTTTTAAATCAACACATTGCATTGTTTACTAATTAAAGTGGTATTGGTATACTGCCCAGCACTGTGCAAATTATTTTTGATTATAGATTTGAACTTTGAAAATTACTTAGAATACCTAATATGATGTAAGTGCTATGTATGTAGGTGCTACACTATAATGTTTAGGAAATAGTGACAAGAAAAAAATGTCTATATGTCCAGTACAATGTTTTTTCCTGAATGGTTTGTTGAATATATAGATAGGGAACTCATGGATGTGGAGAGCCTACTGGATCATGTAAGAAAGAGAACTAAATCTTACAAAATTACAAGTTTTGTAGGTTAAAATTATTTAATATCAGTAATTTTATTAAGTTTGAACCGTTAAATTTAGCAAGAAAAAAATTTTTAAATAATAGCTGTGTCTTGCATTTTGAGGAATGAATAATTTGGTTTTGCATTCAGGGGCAATTTTATTATGGTAATGTGACATAAAGATAATATTTGGTTTCTGCCCCAGGTTCCTGGCACAGAGTTTCTAAAACTATTAGGATTTCCTATGTGATGGGGTGATTACAGTGTATTTTTCAACCCTACCAGAGTTTATGCTACCAATGTGACTCTTGGAAGATGGGGATTGGCTGCAAGGACCAGGGTGGTGATTGTAGGGTTGGAGCTTTTGTCCCACTCCTCCACCTTGTGGGCAGGTGAGAGGGGCTGGAGGTTGAGTTAAATACTAATGGTCAATGATTTCATCAGTCATGGCTATATAATGGAGCCTCTGTAAAAAGCACTAAATGATGAGGCCTAGAGAGCTATTGGAGGTGCTGGGAGGGTGACGTGTCCTGAGAGAGTATGGAAACTCCATACGTCCCACTTTCCGTGTCTTGCTGTATGCATTTCTCCAACCTAATTGTTCCTGAGTTGTATCTTTTATAATAAGCCAGTAGATGTAAGTGAAGTGTTTCTCTGAGTTCTGAGGGTGACATAACAAATTATCCAGCCTGAGGAGGTAGTGATGGGAACCACTGATTTGCAAATTTTGTCAGAAGTATGGGAGGCCTGGAATTTGTGATTAGTCTCTGAGGTGGAGGTTATAGGACTATTAGTCTCTGAGGTGGAGGCTATAGGAGTCGTATAGGACTCAGTCCTTGATTTCTGGAGTCTGATGTGAACTCCAGATAGATAGCATCAAAACTGAATTGAACTGAAGGACACCATTTGGTGACCAGAGGGTTAGAGAACTACTTGTTTGTGTGTGGGGGGAGGAATCCCCCACACATTTGGCGTCAGAAATATTGTAAGGTATAATCTTCCTTTTAGATGATTTTAAATGTAGCTTTCTTTTATAGTCATTCAACAGTAAACATTTCTTAAAGTACTTTTATCTGTTAAGCACCATTCTATACTCTAAAGTGAAAAAAAACTGAAAGGCTTATCAGTCAGGGTTTATTAGTTTATTAGACAGAAAAACAGAATGAAGAGAGATTTAGATAGAAACAGAAATTTAATATGTATATATATACACATATAAAATATAATTTCATGTATGTGTGTATATATACATGAATATATATTAATTTTATACCCACATATTTATATTTTTTCTTATATCACCTTGTGATTATGGATGCTGATAACTCCAACAGTGTACTGTATGAAAGCTGGATTCCCAGGAAAGCCAGTGATGTAGCTCAAAGACCTGAGAATCAGAGAAATGATGGACTAGATTCTGACCTAATAGCACTGATGAGGGTAACATTTAGTGAAGGCCAGAAGGAAGCTGCCTCCCCCCATTAAGGGAATATCTAAGCAGTAGGCATTATGTAGTCAGGTGGAATCCATACCAGTCCAAGAACTGAGATTATATAGCAAGATGGCTTCGATCTAGTTTCTTTATACACTTCCATTATTTTTAACAATGAGAATGCAATGATTTTTACCTAAAACTCTTATTAAGTGCAAATAGGAGAATTTTGAGGTTTGTACTATGCAAATCATTAAGTAGTTAAGTAGTTTGGCTGTTAAGTTGGAATGAACCTACAATTAAGGTTTGCCACCATAAATTTATCAGTCAATCATGATATATCTTTTGCACATAGTATGAATGCACCACAGAGTCTAATCTGGAAAACCATGAGTAATTTCAGAGATGATTATAGGTTGCTACACTTTATAAGCTGTCACTTGCCATTGTTAAAGGGGTAAGTTTCTGATTCAACATTTTGAGAGTTCTAGGGTAAAATGTACTTTTGAAGTGCTTATTAAAATAATAAAGTTGGATATCACTGGACTGAGACTGTAATTTTATATTTCTTTATGAGAATGCTTTGTTTAATGCATATTTAATAAAGACCCCTTCAAGCTCTTATATCAAGTTATTTGGAAAATATCCTTCCTTGTGTTTTGAAACTTAGAAAATTCTCTCTGGTAGAAACTGTTGAACAGTGAGACAAACACAAAATGGTGCTACAGAGATCTGGGTTTGGGCTCTGATCTATTTTTCAAGCTAACTCGTTTTGTTTTTGTTTTTGTTTTTACATAAGATTGCATATATCAATAAAATGGTAGTTGGTAGGATGATTATTAGGTGGGTTTTCTGAAGATTTCTTCTGGCTCAAAATTTAATAGTTTTGTGAGCCATGGAAAGATATCATACAACATTATAGAGATAAGCTGAGCAACAGCCTAAGAAAAGAAGATTAAATGAATACTTTTTTTATCAATAAGAACTTTCAGTTGCAAACAATGGAATTTATACTGGCTAGCTTAAGCCTGGTGGAATTTATCAAAGAATATTAGGCAACTCCAAGAATCTATCTGCTAATAAATGTAACCAAGGAGTTGAAAGACCTCTACAATGGAAAGTATAGAACATTGAAGAAAAAAATTGAAGAAGTCACAAGAAGATTGAAAGACCTCCCATGTTCATGGATAGGCAGAATTAATATTGTGAAAACGTCCATATTATCAAAAGTGAGATACAGATTTAATGCAATCCCCATCAAATGCTAACAACATTCATCATAGAACTATAAAAAAATCTTAGAATTCATTTGGAAGAATAAAAAACCCAGAATAGCCAAAGCAATTTTAAACCAAAGGGGGAAAAAATAAGAAAAAAGAAAAGAAAGAAAGCAATGCTGGAGGCATCATAATACCTGATTTCAAACTGTAGTGCAGATCTGTAGTAACAAAAACTGCATGGTACTGGCATAAAAGCAGACGTATAGACCAATGCAACAGAATAGAAGACTCAGACACAAATTCACATAATACAGTCACTTGATCCTTGACAGAGGTGGCAAAACCACACATTGGAGAAAAGAGTCTCTAACAAATGGTGCTAGGAAAACTGGTTATCTTTATGTAGAAGAATGAGACTAGATCTTTATCTCTCACCATGCACAAAAGTCAACCCATAATGTATCAAGAACTAGGAATTAGACTAGAAACTATGCAACTCCTATAAGAAAACATAGGGCTAAGACTCCAACATATAGGTGCAGGCAACAACTTTCTCAATAGCTCATGATATAATGCCAAGAATTAATAAATGCTATAGCATCAAATTAGAAACCTTCTGCACACCAAAGGAAACAATTAAGAATGTTAGAGCCTCCAGAATAAGAGAAAATTTTTGCTACCTGCTCTGCTGACAGAATACATAAAGAATATATAAAGAATTAAAAATACCAAATAATCTCATTAATAAGTAGGCAAGTGAAATGACACATGCTTCTCAAAGGAAGAAATACAAATGGCCAAAAAATACATGAAAAAATGTCCAACATCCCTGGCAATCAGGGAAAAGCAAATCAAAACTAAACTGAGGTTTTTGTCTCATTTCAGTTAAAATGGCAGCTCTCAAGAATACAAACAATAATACATGATAGAGAGGATGTGGAGAAAAATAAACAGCTTTACATTGTTGGTGGGATTGTAAATTAATGCAACCACTATGGAAATCAATAGTGGATGATTTCCAAACTAGGAATGGAATGGAACCACCATATGACCTGACTCCTTGGTATTTATCCTAAAGAATTAAAATACTCGTACTATCGTGATAACATGCATACCAATGTGTATAGCAGCATAATTCATAATAACCAAACTATGGAACTAGCCTAAGTATTTGTCAATGGATAAATGGATAAAGAAAATGTGGTGTATATACACATTGGAGTTTTATTCGGCCATAAAGAAGAATGAAATTATGTTATTTGCAGGAAAATGGATGAATTTTAAAACATCATGTTCTGCAAAATAAGCCAAAGTCAGAAAGTCAAGAATTGCATGTTTTCTGTAATATGTGGAAGCTGGAGAGAAACAAGGAAAAAAAAGGTGGTCATGAGGATCTCTTGAAAATTGAAGGGAGATCAGTAGAATAGAGGAAAGGGACCAGGAGAGGGAGGAGGGGAGAGAAAGTAGAGAAAACCGGGGAATGATATTAGCCAAATTATATTGTTTTATCATGTGTGTGAACAAATGTGGAACAATGTATCCCACCATTATGAATAATTATAATGCAATATGGAAGAAAAGAATCTATCTCTAAAAGAGCCTGAAAAGCAGATGTGGATGCTACTCAGTAAGGAAAAATAGAGCCAGAAAAGCATCCAACTCTCTACACTGCAGACAGTTACAGCAAAACCCACCCACACTATGTTCGCCACCAGGTGCTGATCATGCTTGACCCAGGACATCATCAGCCCCTAAACCATAAGTCTGGAGCAGATGCTCCCACACTTGCCAAATGATAGGTCTCTCAGGCTCAGCCACCTCTTCATGCTCCTCTCAACTGCACTTGAGCCACATGCAGGTACATTAAATTACTGGAACCTAGGTTACATACTCACAACTCTCATTGTGAGAGATCCTTTGGAAAATGTGTTGTTTTTAACTTTCCTTTGGGAAGGCAGACTTATAATGTGAATAACAAATCTAATATAGCCTATAGCAAAAGATGGTTCTAGCACAGGTTGAGTTTCTACTATCTGAACTGCTTGGGAATAAAAGTATCTCAGATTTTGGACTTTGTTTCAAATTTGGAAATACTTATGTGTGTGTGGTGTGTGTATGTGTACACATAGTTTGAAGGTAATTTTACAGTATTTGTAAAAATTTTATTCATGAAGCACAGTTTGTGTACATGGAACCACAAGAAAGTGCAGAGGTCACTATCTCAGCCAGTCATGTGGACAGTCTGTGGTCGTTTAGGACCATCATCATTCCCTACTGAATTTACATGCTACAGATAAGAAAACATTTTCTTATACTTACTCATACGTCAGTACTTAACAGTAAAAAATATGACATACCATTAATACAATGAGAAAAAAATGTGTTCAGGGCAACTAAGCAATATGCAGCATCACTGGAACCTTTGCATCAGCTGTTGAACAGCAGCAACAATAAACAACATCCTTCAGTCTCCATTATGATGTTATTTTCAAAGGTGATGCAACAAATTATTTTATTTTATTTTTCTTGGGTGAGAAGAAACATCAGAAGCTGTTGACAGACCAGGGAGTGGGTCCTTTAGGGATGAGGAGGCATTCTGCTAGATATTTTTAAAATGTTTTATCCTGGGTCATCTGTCTCGTTAACAACAGTTTTTTGTTTTAGAACATTCTCTTTGATTTGGTAAGCCAACATTATTTCCTGTTCTGTGTGAATGCACACTGCTTCAGTCCTTCAATAAGCCCATCATGCATTTTCACTGTATCATCTGTTGTCACTTTTTCTGCACTGCTAACGTCGTCTTCACTGTCCCTATTATCAGTATTACCTTGATGTAGAACCATTTTGGTTATTTTACCAATGGTTAATAAATGAACTACTAGAGTCTCATGGTCAACGTCAAAAATGTTTTCACTGTCTACTTTTTCCAGCTTATTGATGAACTTTGAAGTGTATTTATTTGCATACAAAAGGAGATTAGATATCATTTTTCTCTCACTTGCCATTAGAAAGTCGCCACCTCATTCGTTCATCACCATCTCTGGACATCTTCACTGGTCAGAGGTTGTGTCAGGCTTGAGCAATTGCCTTTATTCACTGTGCTCCGAGCATTGGAAAAAGCACCTATGGCATCCTTCACGCTAAGCTCTCTTTGAAAACCTTCCACACCCACTTCTCTGCTCACTGCTGCTAGTAAGCTCTTTAAGCAAATGTTTTTACATTTATTCTTCCTTGATTTAAGGATATCCTGAAGTCACATTTAGGGGGAAGTACATGACATAAGCATTATTTTTGATGAAAATTTTACCTGGAGGATGAGCAGAACAATTGTCAAGGAATAACAAAGTCTTACAGGAATCATGCAGCAAAGAATAAGCAAAGAAAACAGCTAGTAACGCACACAAGTCTTGGCCCCATGTAGGATCTCACAGGGTACCCATCATTGGCACATGTGACCTGCACACATACCATTTTATTACCCTTTGTGGGCATGTTAGCAAGGGAGATGCTGGGCATGCACTGAAAAGATATATTATAGCTGACGAAGGCTAGGAGGGTCATTTTTTTTTTCTTCTCATAGGAACACTGAATAAATTGAGTCTTGTGCAGAAATGGGAGAACTGAAATCTGAAGCTAAATGTTCTGTCTCAAAGTATAACAATCTTTCAACTCTTCACACTTAGATTGTGGCACAGTGTGTATAAATAAGTGTTTCATCACACACACCTTAATTGTTCATTTGCATGTGGCATAGTTTAGCTATCTTGGACTCTAGATCTTGAAGCAGGAAATATGTATACTCTTAGATGTCTGCTCATTAGTTGTTGTATTTGCAGATACTAAAATTGGCGACCTTCCTGCTGTAATAGAATATAATAGGACCATAATTGCATAGCAAAATCACAATGAATCTACTCCCATTTATGGTCAGGGATATGACTATGACACTTGACCTGCTTCTGAAATAACGAAAACTTCAGATTGGGGTGGCTCAGAACCAAAGTTTATTTTTCCTAGGAGTGAAGCTTAATAGTAGAAATAATTCATCTATTGTTCCTTATTGAAAATTTAATCATGGTATATTTTTGTAAGCCTATTTAATAAAGGAGATTTCTATTTTAGATATCAGGAAGCAATGAACAGCTGCTAAGCACTTTATATTTTAATAATGATCAGTGAAAGAACTCACAAATTTGCAAACTTAGTTATGTAAGAATGAAGGAAATAACAATTAAGATATGGAACTGACTAAGGCTAAAGATGTTTTGCAACTCTTTCTAAAAAAATACAAATGTTAGAGGATTCTTTTAAATACTCTTGTAGGTAGAATTTTCTTCAAAACAAAAAAGTGAAGCTATGCAAAAGCACTCATAGCTGCTACTCAGGGCAAATCATGGCTGGGAGGTGTGATTTCAAATACCTTTCCTGATAATTTTCACTATGGTTCTGCTGTTGAGAAAGGGGTGCAGGAAGCAGGGAGGGGTGGTCATCACCTCCGTGGTTGCTAATTTACAGTTAATTACATTCTGTGGAGCAGCTTCACTCTTGAAAGAGAAGGAATACTTATTTCCAGGTTTGTGATTTTTCTCTGTTGATTTTATGAAAAATCTAGAAACCTTGTTTGTTTAAAAATTTAAAGTGAATACAACTTTAGAACAACAGAGGAAGAGTGTCCTTTAATATTAAAATGAAATTGAGTTCTAATATTGGAACTACTTCCTTAAAAATACATAGCTGTTTTTTACCTTTTCATATAAGCTAGAAAAATGCAATGTCTTTCCAGATGAATATGGGCACTAAATTCTACTTCTTCCTTTCTCTCTGGATGTTCTTGTTATAGAACACGGCATTCAGTGGAAACTACATATCTGTATCCAAAACTTGGCTAAGGTGGAAACATTAGTGCAACATCTCTTTAATGATAGGATGACAGTAGATTATGGAAGAAATTCTCAAACTTGAATTGTGCACACAATCACTTGCCCACACAAATTGCTGGGCTCAATCCCTATAGCTTCTTATTCAGCTGCTTTGAGGGTGGGACCCGAGAATCTGCACTTCCAACAAGTTTTCAGATGATGCTGATGCTACTGGTCTGTGCACTATGCTTTGAAAACCGTGAAATTACAGTATTGCTCAAGCAAATGAATGTTCTTTTGCAATTATACCACTTGATATGTTTGGGAAATTGAGTGCCTTTTCACATATATAGCATTTGATGACATCAATGACCATTTATTGAATCATATAGCTCAAATAGGTCCAGAAGTACGGAGTCAATCAGATCAGTTTCATTCAGACAAATGCCTTGCTTAGTACAACTCAGAAACTTTAAACCTTTTTATTCATCAAGGGAGAGGTACCAAGAAACTTATAATATATGTAGTAGAAGAAATATTTGTAGTTAGAAAGTGTGCATGCAAATTCTAACTCCATTTCTTATGAACTTCACCATTCCTAGTCAAGCAACTTATAACTCATCCTCTAAATTATGGCTTCCTTGCCAGCAAACCAGGGATGATGCCATATGTCCTGGGGTATATCATAAATTTTTACAAGGATCAAGGTATATAATATGTCCCAAAGTAACATATAACAAATAAATATGAGGTAGACTTCTATTCAACAAAGAATACATTCTGTATTGATGTGTGCATTTCCAGCAAGAGCAAAAACAAAAAATATGACAAAATAATTAAACCATGTGTCCAAACATTAAATTAAAACAAAGGCTGACCACAAAAAAGAAATTCTATGAGTTAAAATAATTTAATATGCATCTATAATTTATCAAGTATATTCTTAATCCTCAAATGTTTAGTATAAATAAGGTGGCTTTTTCTAATCCATATATTGCCTTTGAATCTTTCATTTTTAATACAAAGTCATATTTAAGCAGTATTTTATCATTCTTCCAGAGCTTTCTCTTACATTATTTAATTAGCACTACCACCCAGTGAGGTAAACAGTACTCTTCCCCCTTCTTTTAGTAAACTTGGCTTCCCTATTGTCCTGGAAGAAACAGAGAAACTCCATTGTGAAATCTTAAAGTTTTTCACCTCAAGATACCTACAGGCATCATTTGAGCATATGCAATGGCTCAAGTTCTGGTAGGAAGTAAATACATTTTCTTCTGAAGTTCATAAAGATAGATACTACCTCTCCCTCTTTTCAGTATCTTCTCTAATTGCTGCCCCTTATTACCATAACTCACAGCCCCAAACAACTGGGCCAATCTTGAGAGTGGTAGAAAAATCAGGATTTTATTTCCATGGTCCCACCCAGTGCTCTGACCTGTTTATGGTCCCTTGCAACAACTGACCTGGACAGTCAGCATTATGACTGTTCCCAGATGGCTCTGGGTGCTTCTAGACTCTCTGAGGATTTCTCCTTCTCAAATTCTCTTGGGAAGCATCCCGTATCCTAATGAGAAGAGCACCAGGGATGCATATATCCCACCCAGCAAACAGGGAAAAGTTAAAAGGCCATTCCTCTATGATTATACCCTAATCATATAAAAAAAATCATAAGAGCCTGAGGCAAAATGGAAAGGATCCCCAGAGTTTGGGATGGAAAAACAAATGGCATCAGAACAGTGTTATTTATCCTGAAGATTCTTACTGGAGTAATAAAATTCTGAGTGAAGAATGAGCAACACGGGTCCCTTGAAAGGTGTTCTCAGAACATCTCACTTCAATTATGTATTCTCCATCCAACATAGTCCCTACTTTGTAAAGAAAGATGATGAAATGATAAGGGTTTATGTCAAGATTACACAGTTATTAACTGGTAGACCCAAGACTTAGATGTGGTGACTCCCAATTCCATGTTTCCACATGATGTTTCATGGCTGGAAAGTGAGATCCCTTCAACCTATGACAACAGATATACCATACCTTAAGACATGAACTGCAATGGCAGGGGCCAGAGACCCAAGTGTTCGTATGTATGAAAATGTGGTCCTAAGCTTCCTCACTATGGTTACTGGGTGACTACTAAGGGATTACGGAACAAACTAGCCCTGGCCCCTTCCTCTCTTTTGATAGATTTCCAGTCCTAGGTCTACTGGTTCTAATTGCAATCAGTTCACATCCTGAAGAGCTAGAATAAAGGATGAAAAGTAGGTTTGCTAACAATTCTACCTTCTTTTCTTTTGTGAGGTGGTCTCCTGAAAGGAATGTGTATGTGCTATTTTTTTTCTCTCTCCTCAGTCATCTAACTTCTCTGAAATTGTCTTTATTTTCTTTTCTTAGCCTAAAATAAGAGGAGGAGAGTAGATGATTTCCAGGGACCATTCAACACTTGATTGTAAGGGATTTTGAAATGTCTGATTTACACATAACCTCAACAATGTGCATCTAGTACTGCATCACTCAGATTTCTAATTCCATAAAAAGAAGCATCTTCGTGTGAGAGTAACAATTTCTCACTTCCCCATTCATGAATGCATGTTACCGCTCATTTTTGATTATCTGAATTCTGATAAAAGCTAAATTTTATTGAATATTCACTATGTTCCAGTTATATAATCTTTACCACCTGTAGTAATATATATAATGTCCACTGTAACAGCTTTATAGGATTTGCACTTATCATCATCTCTGTTTTACTGATGAGGAAAGAGAAACAGAGGTGAGAAGTTAAACAACCTGCCTAAGACCACACCAGGAATAAGTGGTAGAGCCATATTAGAAACCAGGAAGTTTGGTTCCAGAGCTATGCTCTGAAACTGCTATCCATTCTGCAGAGGTTCAGATTATCAGATGCCTGTTTTCAGTTTCAGAGTTAAAAAATATGGGAAAACTCTAGGATAATCTCAAATAAGACATTGTATTGAATGAGATGAGATTCATTTTTTCAATTTTCCTCTAGGAAAGTCTTTCACATAGCCACATCCCCCAAAGTGATATGGTGCTCAATTTAGATCATGGGTACTGACGGAGAACTCACCCTTGAAAAGAGATATTCAGGAAAGAATTACACCAGGCACAATGGGACATCAAATAGCAGCGAACAGCCAAAATTCTGTTTCACATCAGAGCCCATCTTCCTCCCAAAGAAGAAAGTGAGCATCACCATCAGCCTTTCTCAGAAGCATGCACACTGAGCTCAGCATGGTCCTTAGTTCTCTCTCTTCAGACAATGTGGCACTTGTCCAGACAGCAAGATACTACCAACCAGGGATCTTCCAGCTTTTGTAGTAAATAGCAAGCTTCAGAACTAAGATATGAAACTATATGCAGAAAGAATATCATTTCCTTTTTCTTTCTCCAGAGAGAGGCAAGGAGTGCTTGGGCTGAAAGGATTGTTTGTGTTTTCTACGTGAAAATAATCTTAGCTATAAACCCTGAATGAGACACCATTAAAAAGTCTGAAAGTAATGGATTAGCTGAGGTTTTCACAGTCTTCTCCCTAGTAAATACACACATGTTGTGAAAAAAAGTTTCAGCATTAGATGTTTCAAGTATGTATGATGAACAAAAGAGCTAACTGTCCTTTAGTTTACTGAAGAATTGGAAATCTGGATTTCTGAGCAAAGTCTTGTGGTCACCGATGATGTATCATTTGATACTTTGATATAGCAAAAGATTAGCTCTCTCAGCGAGCAGGACATTATATAAGCAGACAGTTTAGTTACCTATCTTGTCATACCCAAAGTATTAAATCTGAATTACAATATCATAAGATGCCTCCCTACCTATAAGATCAATAGCAGCAAAAAGACATTCATAGAGCTGTGTCTGAACTGAAATAAAACAGGTGCTCTCTCTTCCTCTTTTGCATCCTGTTTGAAATCATATTGCCAGTGAGTCATGTTTCTTCTTTTATTACAGACTATTCTGATCAGATTGAGAAGCATAGGAAAGAAGTCTCCCAGAAACAAGTCACAATGGATCAGTGTCAAATTGATCTTGCCAATGGATTTCCTCCCCCCCATCAAATTGTGATTTTCTTTGGCAATGTTTATCATCTTACTCATTAATTGAACAATAATAAAAATACAAAAGCACACATTTTATTTTTTCTTGGATAAAACTAGTATTCCAAAAACAGAGAAAACATGTTCAGGTAAGTAGGTAAGCGAAAGGTAATGAGAATGAAAATGTTTCAAATAGTGAGGATGAAGGTATGCTAAACTGACAGGAAACAACACAGAATAATTGTAACTAGATAGCAAAAAGCAAGAAAAGAGCGTCAGGTCATATAACGAATTAGTGGGAGTAGATACAGAAGGAATAAAAACCACCTAAGAGGCTCCTTAATGATGCAGATGCCCAGGCCCACCTTGGAGATGCTGAGGGTCTGGGCTGGAGTCTGGCCTCTCTGAATTTAGAAGATTGATTCACCTTTCTATGACACAGCTATTGCTGTAAGATTCCTGCAGTATGATACTTCTTAGTTTGAAAGACAGCAAAAAGTAATCATTATGGATTAAATGTCTGTGCCCCTCCCCTCAAATTAGGAGATGGAGCATTTGGCATGAAATTAAGTCATGAGAATGGAGCCCTCATGCATAGGATCAGTGCCCTTAAAAAAGAAGTCCAAAACATCTCTCTTGTACCTTTCTACCATATGAGAACACAGTGAGAAGGTATCATCTAAGAACAATGAAGAAAGCCCTCCCTAGGCATCTGCTGAAGCTTTGATCTCAGGCTTCTAAGGCTCTAGAATGGTGAGAAATAAATTTATGTTGTTTATAAGCCAGCCAATCTATAGCATTTTGTTACAGCAGTCACAAAATGCTATAGATGGTCTAAGAAGTTGACTTAGTAGTCAGAGTCCAGCCTCTAAAACAGCCTGAGTGGAAGCTCAAAGAAAGACCAGTGTTAAGTGTTGGGAAAGGCCTTTACATAGACTTGCTCCTTGGTTTCATACAACACACTGTGGTTACATTTCTTTGAATTTTTTTGGCATTCAAGGAGCTGGAATGTATTAAATGTCTCCAAGACTGTCTTCTCCTTATGTTTTCTATATTAATGAATAGCCTCATCTTTCCAACTGTCACTCAAGTCTTCCTGGATTCAACTCCATTGTTCTCCTAATCTTCCATCTAGTCACTAAGTCTTGTTGCTTCTGCCTTCCTAACAGCTCTCAGTGTTGTCTCCTTTTTTTTTGGTCCCAATAGCTGTGTTTTACTTTAGTTCTCATGGCTTCCATCTGGATTGCTACAGTTAAGTCCCTTAATTAATTTCCCTACTTGGTATTTTATGTCCCCCTTGTCCATTCTCCATAAATCTGATAGTTTCACTTTCCCCATTAAAATGCCTTCATAACTCCCCATCGCCTTCAGAATAAAAGCCAAGTTTAGCAGGGATTTCTCCACAGTCTTGAGGGTTTAATTGAAACCCAGTAACATAATGAGGGGTGTAGGCTGGGTGGGAATGATGTGGATTTGGGCACACTGGATTAAATATGCTCTGTGTAAAGGGAGAGGCTGCTGGCAGCTCCTTTTTCTCATAGCCATATCAATGCCATTACAGCATTCGTTTTTCAATAGAATTTGAATTTATGTCCTTTCTTCAAATTAAACACTAAAAAAATGCTGCCCACTCCCAAGGGTGTAGACTGGACCCTGGGGTGGCCACTTTATATCCTTTTTTAAGCCTGGCTCTGATTCCATCTGAATCTAATGTCCAGAGCTTTCTTTCACAGGTCATTAAACTATACAATGAACACACATTGCTAAGACCTAAACCAAGAGAAATGAGCAAGGCACATGTTTAACTTCCTGCCTTACTATTCAAAACCCATCTTCTATTTTATGATAAAATTAATCTTTAAATTTTAGCACAAAATCATTTTCTTTGATAAAGCTCTTTATTTCCTTTCCTTTGCTTTATTTCTTGTTCATTACATCTCTATAGTTTATTTTATTTTATTTTTTAAATCATGAACTTCTTTGAAAATCCGAGGAAATATCTTGGATGCTCTTCCAAGGCTGCCATCACTATAAAAACAGATGAGAAAAAAAATGTCCACCAAAGACTTGAGATAGCAGAGTTATTTGACCATTTGGGAAGAAAGGTGGAAAAATGAGCTCATAAAAGTGAGTCTGAGACAGAATCTCAGTGTAGTGTCAATTTACATTATCTCTAATTGCTAGAGATGTTGAACATTTTTTCATATATTTGTTGACCATTCACATTTCTTCTTCTGTGAAGTGCCTGTTCAGTTCCTTTGCCCATTTATTAATTTTTTTTGGTGTTATGTTTCTTTGAATTCTTTGTATATCCTGGAGATTAATGCTTTATCTGAGGCGCAGGTGGCAAAGATTTTCTCCCATTCTGTAGGCTCTCTATTCATGTTCTTGATTGTTTTCTTTGCTGTGAAGAATATTTTTAGATTTATACCATGCCATTTATTGATTCTTGATTTTGCTTCTTGTGTTTTAGGAGTCTTGTTAAGGAAGCCCCCATGATGGAGAATTAGGCCTATTTTTCTTCTAGTAGGTAACTATCAATGATCAAGACTACAAGTAACAATAAATGTTGGCAAGGATATGAGGGAAAATGTTCACTCATCCATTACTGGTGGTACTGCAAATTGGTGCAACCACTCTGGAAAGCAATAGGGAGATTCCTCAGAAAACTAGGAATGGGACCACCATTTGACCTGGTTATACTGCTCCTTGGTATACATCCAAAGGAGTTAAAATCAACATACTACAGTAACTCAGCCACATCAATATTTATATCAGCTCAATTCACAATAGCTAAGCTATGGAACAAACCCCGGTGCCCTTTAACAGATGAATGGATAAAGATAATTTGGTATATGTACACAATAGAATATTACTCAGCCATAAAGAAAAATGAAATTATGGCATTTGCCAGTAAATGGATGGAACTGGAGACTATCATGCTAAGTGAAACAAGCCAATCTCAAAAATCAAAGGCTGAATGTTCTCTCTGACATGTGGATGCTGACACAATCAGGGAGCAGGGAGGGAAGAACAGATTCATTGGATTAGACAAAGGGGAATGAAGGAAAGGGAGAGTGGATGGGAATAGGAAAAACATAATTGGACATAATTTTTCTATGTACATGTATGAATACACAACCAGTGAAACTCCACATCATGTACTGCCATAAAAAATGTATTCCTAAATAGAATAAATCAAACTCAATGTACGTATACTGTGTCAAAATAATTCTATCATCATGTATATTGAAAAAGAACAAATAAAAAAATGTTTAAGTGAATATGAGATCCCTTACTGAATCCCAGTGTAAAATACCCTACAAGGCAAGTTCACTTCTCCATGCCAAACTTTTCAAACAAGCTATAATTTTATTCTTCTTGACACACCGATTTCTTCCACATTATCCAGGGCTACCAGGGCCATCATCTTTTCATTATTGATATCACATTTCACATATGATCAATCCAAGATGAGAACATCTACAATTTCTCTATGTTCTTAACTTTTTTTTTTTAAATCATGGACCACTTTGAAAATATGAGGAAATCTCTGGGTGCTCTTTCTAGGAAAATATACATACATGCACTTGAAATTTTGTAAAATTTGCATGCTTGTTACATCTACTCCCTAAGCCACTGTACTTAAAGATTCTCACCTGTAGAATGCCTGGTTTACTCCAAAACAATGATTCTGTATGAGAAACCACACACAGTAAAAACAAAAGTAAATATTATTATGAATCTCCCTTACTTATCCTACCATCCAAATGGGCCAAACACCAGTGACTTTCAGAGCTATCATATCCTCTTCATAGAAGTTTCCAGAAGTAAGGACCTTTTGTTTGTGGACTCTTAATGAAAGCTTCTGGTTTAAGAAAAGTCATACTGATATCTAATTTGGATGCTTCTAGTGATGTCTCCTTGTAGGCAGGCAGGAAACATGGTATCTTTCATCAGATGGCTCTTGAAATGAACACAAGTCATTCTTTCAGTTAGGAGATCTTTAAAAAGGAAGGCTAGTTGACATTCTTGAAGAAAACCCTTGGCCTGAGAGCATTTTGCTGTGCAATCCATGGTTCAGAGTCTGATCCTCAGTGGTAAAGGTTCCAAAAATTGCTTTTATTAGATCTCCCAAGGAAAGGAGACCCTGAGAAATATATATTCCACAAAGGTGAATAATACATCATAGAATTCTGGAAATACACTCATAAGTAGGTCATAATTCTGTGTCTTCTTCCAAGATAACTACTCAAGAAGCCAAATGAAGACTAGACTAGACTTAGAAAGTGAGGGAGCTGGATGGTCAGATGGTCAGATGGTCAGAATAGGAAGCCTTACCTGCCTGGGCTCTCTCCTGACATGGTAATTTGGCTGCCAGCAAAGGCATGTCAGGGAAACTGTTATAGATGCAAGTTTTATTGGTTTTTAAGTTTTATTAATGTAAAATAAAATCATATAAAAAAATACTCCTGATGACACTGCTAACATTGTCATACATATCACTAATCTTTTTTTCTTTATGTGTACTGTATCCTAGATATCTGTTCTATTTGCATTCTCCTCTCTGAACTTCCTTACTTGTGATCAAGCCTCTGGTTCTAACTCACAGTTTGCATGAAATTCAGAGACAGAGAAATATGTTCAATACCAGTAAAGAACCAGCCAAATCCAGTGTATGAAATATCCTATAAGATAGATGTCTCAGTTTCTACAACAAACAAATGGCAAGTTTAAAAAGAAAAAAAAGGGGAAATATAAATGAAAAGAGATTAAAGAAGTGTATCAACTAAGTACAATGCATGAATCTTATTTCATATGCACTTAAAAATTTAGACCTTACAAACTTAATGTTCAACCAAACACAGAGTACATACTACATGAGTCTACTTATATAAAATGCAAAAATCAGATAGATGCCTTTGGATGGGATAGATATGGGGCTCAAGGCTAATTCTGCTGTATTGTGACATTATGCCTCTTTTTCAGAGTCCTTGCCATAGTGACATATATCCATACTACCAATGCATTCATTTGTGACAATTCATCAAAATATAAGTTATGATTTATGTACTTCTCTTTAGGCTATAAAATAAAATGTTTTCTTATATTTATAAGAGAATTTATCTGTTAATAAACTTGAGAAGTACTGCTGATTGCATCAGGAGCACAGTTGTTCACTTCTACCCAGGAGAGCTACTTCTACTGACTGCTAAACCATTTCATGAAGATCCTCACAAGCTTTAATGTCAGAAGGGGATCTCTGAAATTGTTCCAGTTCTGAGAGTTCATCTTTCTAGAGCCCTGCATTTTCTTTATAATGGCAATAGTTGTTGAATTTCCCTTTAATGAAGAAATTTTGGACTTGAGGGAAGAGGCCAGAAAAGAAATCATTTAAGAATAGTCTATCAATTGAGTGGAAATATCTACCAACGGTTGGTGAGAATGCCAACAAACAGATTTGAGAGCATGTAGAATGGAGGCAAAACGTTCATTTAAGTGAGTTTATTATTTTTTTCCAGGAATGGGGATGGTATAGAATAATTTACTTGAATTGGTCTCAAAACATACATTTTCAGCCTAGAAACAAAGCACACAAATCTATGCTTGATTTAGGAATTAATAAACAGATGTGATTTGGGGAAAATTAAAACATTTTATCAACCTCTGTAAAACTCACGACTCTGTGATACTAAGCTATGAGGCACTATATCACATCTTTCCCAGCTTACAGGCTTTTGCCCTAGTGCGACGCAGCCACTCCCTCAGTGGTGGGGGCCTTCAGTGCTATCACAGCCATTGGAAGCACTGCCCGCCCCTGCCATTTGCACTTCTGTGTCTCCCATCCTGAAGATCACCTTCATCTATGAAGGCTCTGATGACGTTATACACACTTCTACACCGCCATCTGCTCCCATTGCCCAAGGCCTGCCCTGTTGACTGTATCACAGGTAAAAAACAACCAAAAGCATTTTCCTACCAGTCATGCAGGGCACCAAATGAGGTGGCTGCAGAACTCTTGGATGAATTCAAAGTATCTTAAATGCCCAGAGCATTCGTTCATTTGACAATCCAGGCAATGTGGACAGAAATAATTGTGAGTCAGGTAAATTCTCCTGAGAATGTAAGACAGGGACTGATAGACTAGAGAGGCATTCTCCAGACTCTTGGACCTTGTTACAGCTTTGTACTATTTACAATGAGCTCTCACACGAAGGCCAACCAATGTCTAATGGAGAATATCTTACTATGTTGTTGACAATTTTTAGCAGCACAAGTTTTTGGAGAACATCTGACCATACGTACATGCCACTTTGAATCAACAGACAAGAGACTCCCTCTTGAAAGAGAGGTAGTTCTAATTTGGTGGATTAGCTACTGTGCTTTGAGATAATCTGAGCTCCATGTGCAAGAGCTGTGCCCATGACAGGCTCAAAGAAACTCTTTCAATGGCCCTTGAAAGAAGGCAAGGATTGAGCCTACAGTCCCACAACGGGTGGGATCAGCTCAAGTTCTGTGCAGCTGTCATTGAGGTAGATGCACGTGCTATTGCTTAATGTAAGAGGCAGCAGGATATGTTCAGAGCATGCACTCTAGGTCAGATCTCCAGAATCTGCCAAATCTTCTCTTAGTTTTAAAACAGAGGGAGGATAATAACAGAACCTCTGGCACTGGCTCTTATGAGGATTACATTATTTAGTATGCGTAAGCCCTTTAGAACAGGGCCTCCTGCCCCACAGTCAGCACTCAGTAAATGTCAGTTATTTTGGATTGAGGATGCTGAGAAATATCCAAGAAGAATGATGTCTTAATATGGTGATTAAAAGATATGTAAAGGAAGATACCAAGCATGCATGGTAAAGTCACACCTTCAACATTAAGTCTCAAAAGATAGGAGAATAATTACATGGCATAATAGAAAGAACACTGGACTTTGGGGAAAGAAGTCTTGGTTTAAGTCTTGGGTTGTCACCAGCTCTGTGACCTGGAATCAAGGCACTCATTGCTTTATGCTTATAAAAAAGAGCTCATCTCTATGGGCTGCTTCTTGTTTAAAACTATGATTTGATGCCAAGTAGTGTTTATGTCACTGTTTCTTTGATTAGAAGAAAAGTGTCACTCTGGGTCCCTTTGCCGCCATTCTTTAAAATCATCCAGACGAATTTAACCATATTTATATTATATGCTAGTATACTAGCAAATTATTAACCAGGAAGTCCAAGAATCAAAAAAAAAAAAAAAAAAAGACAAACTAACACAAAGATAAATATGACAACTATTGCTTTTCAGATACCAGATCTTTGTTTCCATCTTCTTTAATAATATTCATAGTGACAAGTATGTCCTGACTGGAGTCCTCCCAACTAAATAATAATTGGCAGAGACTCAGCCATACCACTGATCATTTTTCTTTTCTCTTGACTAACCCACATTTCCAGAGAGCTGGTCAGGGTTATGGCTGCTGATGATAGCCATGAAACAGGAGCCTGCTGACCTCTGTGTGTTAGGGAATAGACAGATTGAATGATAGGAACACGTGGTTAAGAGAATAATTCTATAAAATGGGCACACTGTGCTGACTCCCACATGCTTTCTTTTCTAAGAAGCAATTTACCTGCAGTTCTTCCTGGCCTAAATAGACAGGTTATGTCATTCCTCAGCCAACTACCTATTATCTGCAGGAGAAATACAGGCCTGAGATAATGTTGATGGGAGGAACCCAGGTTACCCTGAAGGGGGAGACCTTTGTGACCCTTGTCATAGACCAGATCCTGAAACTCAGGAAGATAAGAATAATTCCTCTGTATTATAAAATCTTTAAGAATTTATGGTTAAGAATCTAATGAGAGGGCTGGGATTGTGGCTCAGTGGTAGTGCACTTGCCTAGCTTGTGTGAGGTACTGGGTTTGATTCTCAGCACCACATATAAACAAATAAAGTCCACTGACAACTAAAAAAATATTTTAAAAAAAAGAATCTAATGAGAACTGGTCAGCATGGGCCCAAGTGACCTAGAATTGTCATGGCAGTGGGGTCTTGAAAGTCTAATGTCATCTGCTGTCAGTCAAAAGTTAAGAAGTGGACCTGGCAGGACTCTCTGAAAACTTCTCTGGAATCTCCAATAAAACTGTAATGCAGGAGAGGCACACTGCCCCTCTCCTCTCTGAAAGGACCCACTCTCTCTTTTGGAAATGTCCCTTTCCCTTTTCCTATCCCTTCAATAAATTTATTCCTGTTACTCTGAGCAACATGTCAGTAATCTTTCTGACTTGATTTCAAGCCATCCAGGTTTGAAGGAGGGGTCTTCATGCTGTCCCAGCTCTATAATATGTGGACTGAAGCCTCTAGTCCTGAGCAGACTGCCACCTGCTAAACACCCACCCATTAAGAATTAAGTCATTTAACAACCCAACAGCAGATCTATAAAAATATTTAAACCAATAAGCTAAATTTCATACAAAATATGCCTTCACAGATAACCTCTAAAGAGCATTTATAACTATTTTACTGAAATCATAAAAAAGGAACTCTGACATACATTGATATTTTCTCCAGCTAATTCTCTTGAAGTGGCCCTGTTCATTACCAATTCAAAATTCAAACTGATGCACTCACCAGGAAGGATAAATGAAATTCCATAGACATTATCATGCAAATTCTATCTTAAAGCTCTTCAGTTGTAAAAAAAAAAATGTTCAGTTGTATATAATCACCTTGGCATTTCCATGTAAGAAACAGATTTATGGGAGAATAGGATTGATGTATGGAAAATCAAGCAAGGCTAACCTGTTTCTTAAAATGCCACAAATACAGATTGAAATTTATGAAAGCTGGGGCTTCCGTCGCAAAATACCTGACATTGGGTAATGTACAAGTAAAATAGTTCTATTTAGCTCAGTTCTGGAGGCTTAAATTTCCAGATTGGGCAGCCTCATCTGCTTGGTATCTAGTTAGGGCCTCTGGCCACAGCACAACATGGCAGCTGGTGTTCCATGGAAGGATTGTGTGCAAGAGACAGCTATCCCATGATGAGATAGGAAGCAAGAAACCAGAGAGAGGTCAGTTCTGCTCTTTTAGAATAAATCCCTCTTGTAATAACAAACCAAGATCCCAAGACCTGATCCCCTCTAGAGAGACAGCATTAAACTATTCATGAAGGTGGAGCACCCTTGATCAAATTCCCTTCCTCTAGCCCCATGTCTTAAAGGTTTCTCACTAGGGACCAAGCTTCTGGCGCATGAACCTTTGGGGGCAAACCATATCCAAATCATAGTATCTAGGTAGACTCTATGACACTATTGTAAAGACATAAAAAATTTTTTAAAAAATAGGCCAAGATTCTGCCATTGCCATAGTGGAGAGAAGCAGCAGAAAGTAGGTAATGGAATATGCAGCTGTCTGTGTAAATATCATAAGAAAAAATGTTTGGAGGTTGCTGTATTTGAAAAGAGGAAGAGATTAGGTAAGGGGAAATGAGAAAAGACTTAGAATGAAAAAATGGTGTTATTTCAGCTCAATTTTGAAGAATAGAGAGGGTTAGGATAGCAAATAAGAGAATGGGAACAGGCCATTTCAAGCAAATGGCATGAGCAAGAGCCTGGAGGTGTCAGAGGATTCTGTCATTTAGCTTGAGGGTGGGAACATCCTGGACACCTCAGCGTGATGATTAAGTATGTGGATTGGAGAAACAGAGTACAGGCCCTCAGAGACATGCTGCCATTATTCTTTATTTTGAAGGCACTGTTCCTCCAGCAATGTTTATGTCACTTATAAGGAATTGAATCATCTTTAATTAAAGCAACCTAAGTTGAGCACTGAAAGAAGGCTGACTAGAGGAGAAGATACGGAAGATGTAAGGAAGGTCAGGCATTGATAGAGGCAGTAATTAAGGCATCAGGAGCAAGTGGTCCTTGGACTGGATAGGGGTTCCTGTGAGGAAAACTAGTGCTTTCTTTAGAGAAGGGGTTGTCACATTTCTGTAAGGGGCCACACTATAAATATTTTAGAATTCAGAGGCCCTGTGTTTTGTGTCCCGACTATTCAAGTCTACATGGTGTTGTGAAAACAGATGTAACCGATCCATAAATGAATGAATAAAACCTCATTTACCAAAAGGCCAGATTGGACGCAGGGACCAGAGTCTGTTAACCCTTTGGAGAATCTTCAGGAAGAACGAGTATACTACAATGTTATTTGAAAGAAACAAGAAATTAAAGGCTTTGCCTTTTCAGTAAAGTAGGAAAATAGGTTATTTGTTAAGAAATGCAGGTAGAAGGCAGAAGGAAATGGAGACAGCTTGAAACAGTCATCACAGGGTCAGCCAGGGATAAAAACACCCAGAACAGCAGTTTGAATTAAAGGGACAACGAACAATTCTTAAACCAGAAGGAAGAAAGTCTACAAAAGCATCACCAATTTGAGACATGGCAAGCTCATATTTATATTCCTATATATATATATATGCATTTGTTGTATAACCTAACTACAAAGAAGATCAAGCCCTTCTATGTTTTTGTATGCTGAAGAAACTTGCCATTGCAAAGTCCAAGAAGAATGGTTTCTTCTTGCTTCTAGTAATAGCTCTCATTGCACAATTCATTTTAGTCTAATCAACACCGAAATCCAAGCACTGTATTCTTGAGACAAGCAATCAAGCATTGGCTAGGACCCAAAGGGGAAATAAGAAAATAATGAATAAACGAAAGAATGTGTGTCAGCCATCAAATTACCCACAATAAGAGCCAAAGTTGCCATAAAGAAGTTTAATTCTTGATGTTTTCTTTCTGCAGTCCCAGATGCAGATATCCAGGTACAGGAAACCTAGGATGCTATGTCCCCAACAGTAACTCGAAAATTTCAGAAGCTATCTAATGCCTAGGATTCCAGGAACATAAGGAAATTGAGAAGGGTGAATTTATTTTTCTAAATAAGAGAGCAGACTCTCTTATTTAGAAAAATAAATAAGTGTTTATTTTTAAATAAATAAGTGTTTACACTCATAAGTGTTTCGTTCATAGTCATTATGATAATATATAAATATTCCTATTATAAATATTTATAATAGGAGAATCAAAAACCATAAATAAGGGCAGTTGGCTTCTTTTAAAAATGATAGGTGCTCTTCACATTTTCTATAAGGATCTGAGGCTAGTTCCAAGCTTCCCACATGCTGTGAAGTTGAGTGTCACATGCCAGTCAAACATAGCATTTGACGGGAAAGATTGGCAGGCACCAGTGAATATATTTCGATTTCCTTTTAATGATCCTCAGGAGGAATGGACATGGCTTTCAGGCATTTTGATCAGGCAAGCAGTCAAAAGTATCACACTGAGCCTGAGAAGCACCACAACTGGGAAGACAGGTATAGTTGCCATCTATTTGAACTTGCTAATTTGCCTAAAACTGACAGGCAAGACTTGACAAGGAGGATTATTTGGCACTGTCAGTCTCTTCTTAAGAGGATTGCTGTCACGTGGCCTTTGGTCTCTGTTGATTAAGAGCACAGTTCCTCTACCTTTGTCACCTGAAATCATTTCTTTGTCTCACTGAGTAACAATGCACATCTTGATTCCTGTTATAGTGGGGTTAGAGCTCTCTATGGTAACGACAGCTGTAGGCATGAGATTTCAGAGTTACCTCTGCATGAAAGACTGAGACTCCCTGTTCAGAATCTCAGAACCACTCACCACCACCTCACGGCACCACGTGTTGTCTTCCCGCTGTCTTCAGAGGGGTGCCACAAGCTGAAGGGTCAGGAATGCCCATCTCCACGAGGGACAGCGAACCATACTAGACAGCCAGCCAGCCCAGGAGAGTAAGGAGTCTGAAGTTGAAACTGATGCTCAATACATTTTCTGATTACACAAGGTGTGTAGCAAACAACTTCCTGCCTGGGTCTGATCTTATTCCCAGTCTCACATCTCACAATTTCCTTGTTGTTGCCATGAATATAACACTGTTATTCATTCAGTGTAATGACTATGAACGAAACACTTATGAGGAGCTGGAGACTTTCTTTCAAGAACCCTAAAGGAACAATTGTCCCAATTTTCCAGATGAGAACTCCAACCTTAGGAAGTTGAGAAATTTGACCAAGACTACACAGTAATAGCAAGTTGGAATTCAAGCCCAAGTGCATCTGGCCTGAGAGCCTGTCCTCTGAGGACTCTCTGCTCAATACCCTGGAAATTTTTTCTTGGAGACTGGGAAGACTTGACATGGTTTCACCTACAGAGACCCAACGGAACATCCTGGCAGCCCAGGAGGAAGCATACATCACGAAAAAGGGTCAGAACACTCAGGACATAACCAACTGTGAGCTAGCCAGATCGTCATGAAAGGAGAATAAAGTGTGCATCTGTATAACTTATGCCGATAAAAGCACATGTAATTCATGAATTGTTTTCACATACAAAGTTTCATTTTCTGCATAACAACCGTGGGAAGGTAGCAGGACAAGTATCCTTTCCATTTATCAGATGCAAGTCCATAGAATTTCTAAAAGGTTAGGAAATATTAAGATCACATGATTAATAAATGGAAAAGGTAGGATTAGATACCTCTTTCTCTGGTTCTTATACCAAAATATTCCTTTAATATTAAGAAGCTTCTGTTCTCTGTGTTGGTCACTTCATAGATCTGAAAAGAAATTCCTTCCCACTTTCTTATTTTCATCTCATTCCTGAAAGATGGCATTCACCCATGCCACACTTACTTCCAGGGCAACTTAGCACTACCTAAAAACAACGAGTGAAGTCAATAATTCTATGCTATTATAAAAAAAATAGAGTAGCTTGAGAATTTTTAAAAAGGATGAAAAGGTGGGGTGGGGGGAGACAGCTTAGCCGGAGACCCTGGACAGCAGTATAAAGTTACATTTGTATTAGTGAGTGTTATAGAGAAAAACCACTGGAGAATCAAAAAACATAAATAAGGGCAGTTGGCAAGTATAATTGTGCATGAAATATAAAGGACTGTGGAAAACAAAAAGAACCAAAGGTAGACACAAAACAAAATTAAATCTGAATTCTGAATCACAGCAACAATGTACAAGATAAGAAAATAAGTCACTAAATTCATACCATTATATTATCCTTCTATTCTCCTGGCTTAGGGATATGGCACCAAAGAGGAAAAGAAACAAAACAGAGCAGAGAGGGACCAGAGGAATAGAAAGAGAAGCGTCGAATCCTGGAAAAGACAAAAAGTACTCGGTATGAAAGAGAAGCTCTTCTGAAAGATGGGTCATATTTCTCCATTGCTCTCTGTATTATTATTATTAAATAAGCTTGAGTATGAAGGGCTGGGGGAGGACTTTTGACAATCCTAGCTGTCAGTCCCTCTGCCGACAGGTGCTATTTTTTTCCTATTGCTATTTCATTCCTTCCCAGCATCTCCCTTTATCTTGTAGGTGAATGAGCTGAGTGGTTCCGCCCCCACAGTGCAGGCTGCTCCCTCCTTACACTTGAGCTGCTGCTCTTGGAGAAGCAATCCCTGCAGTCCTAGGGGAGAAAACCACACATCCTGCTGCAAGAGAGACCCGGGTCCTCAGAGTCTACTGGCATGAGCTGAAGTCCAAAGTAACATGATATTTGAATACAGATTGTTATGGCAGAAACTGGCAACCAATCCCTAATAAAATATGGGATGGGAGCCCTCTATTACCCTGGGTTATAAGAGCAAGGATTAGCACCTGCCTTGTGGGTTCAAACTTTTTACATGATTTTATAGAAGTTCTATATTAGTGTAATACAGAACAGTGATTGGTATTACTAGTAATTTCTACCCTGTAATTACTAAAGTCACTAAATTTCAAAACATTTTAGTAAAGATATAAAACAGAATAACACCATGCACACAAAAGAACTTAATCTGTCAAGGGTTTGCAATGATCTATCTTCTTTAAACCCACCTTATTTTGAAAAGCCATAAACCCAAGGTTTTTTGTGTTTTTTTTTATCCAACTGGACACATTTCCTTTTTAAACTATCTTCCTACAGTCGTACTAGCCACTTAAAGAAATTATATTGTTATCGTTGTTCCCAGCTAAGTCTTCATTCAAGTAGTTCTGTAAGATGCTTCAAATCAGGACATTCATGGCTTTGTGCTCCCTGGTGTGCGCTTTCACGGGTACTCACCAGACCCTCTCACAGCATGATCACTAACAAGACAAATCCAGGTCTCTGCTGTGAACCCTCTGACATTTGTCAAACTGATAAGGCCTCCCACACTTTTCTTTCTCAATTTGTCTTGACAGACAAAAACTGCAGGCAATAACATCCAAATATGGACTTCCTCTCATCTTTTTAGTTTAAGGGCATGCATTCTTCAGGTGAGAGGCAAATTCTAAATTCATACTAGGATTCTCATTACATTCTTACAGATTTACAGGTAAAGCTCCACTTCATTTGGAAGTTCCAACTTACCTCTTATAAAGAGCTTTTCCAAAAACCAAAGTAGATATTACCAACAGCATTTACTGACTGTGAAAAATCTACATATGGCAATAAAATTTAAAACTTAACTAGAATTATAATAAAGTTGTTATATATCAACCATTATGGCATCGACTCTTGGCTGCCATAGGGGTAAATAAATTCAAATAAGGCAGTTCACCTTTTTTGCTGGTGGAGATGGATGAGTGAAGGCTTGTATTTGGATTCCAAGACTTACTGTACACTGCAGTGGGTTTGCTCTATGGACTAGCAGATCAGCATTAACTGGAGTTCCAATCCAGCCCAGCAGAATCAGGACCTCTGGGGTGGGGGTGGGGCAATCTGCTTCATAAGCCTGGAGGTGATTGTAATAAATGCTCAAGCTTGAGAATCCCTGGTTTAACAGCAATTGGTTACAACTAAAGTATTATCTGCCACTTAGAAATTTTACGATTCCATGACTTTCAAAAGAGTATCAGATTTTTTTTACAGCAATGAGTTAAAACTAAAGTAATATCTGCCACTTAGAAATGGTACAATGCCATGACTTTCAAAAGGGTGTCAGATTTTTAAACCAACTTGTATTTTAAAATAGTTTCGGAGTTACTGAAATACAAGACAGAGAATTCCCATCTACACATACACCTCCCACTACCCAGTTTCCACTAGTGTTAACATCTTTTCTTTTTTAAATATTTTTTAGTTGTTGATGGATCTTTATTTTATTCATTTATTATTTATATGTGGTGCTGAGGATCGAACCCAGTGCCTCACGCATGCTAGGCAAGCGCTCTACCACTGAGCTACAGCCCCAGCCCTAACATCTTTTATAGTATAGTATGCTTGACATAATTAATGACCCCATGTTGATATATTATTATTATTAATTAAAGCCTATACTTGATTCAGATGTTCTTAGATTTTGGCTAATGTTCTTTTCCTGTTCTAGGATCTCATCCTGAATATCACATACATTTAATCTCAGTATCTCTTTAGGCTCCTCCTTACTGGCTGTGACAAATTCTGTCTTTGTTTTTGGTGACTCTGTCTTGAAGAGTACTAGTGTGTTTGCAAGAATATCCCTCAGCTGGGATTTATCTGATGCTTTTTCTCATGATTAGATTGGGGTTACAGATATTCTCACCATAGCATACCAAGGGCATATTCTAGCAACAGAACTTATCAGTGATGAAGTTAACCTTGATCACCTGACTGAAGTGAAGTTTGTTAGATTTATCCACCATAAAGTATTTGTCTTTACCTCCTTTCCATATTATATTCTTTGGAAGTTACCATAGGCAGCCCACACTTAAGGACTGGAGAGTTATTCTCTACCTTTTTGGCAGAATTCTTTGCATATTTTGCACCTGAAAAATGAGTAAAAGCAATTTTGATATTTGAGTTGTTTCTAAAAATAAGCACAAAATGGATAATCAATGTAAGGAAAGATAAATAAAACCATAATGACAAGGGAAATGTGGCTGCCAAAGGAGAGAGTATGTGTCCTCATAAAGGCACACTGGTGTGAACAAATTGCAATATGGCCCACCACATCTGCCACTAGGACTGGTGACTACAAATTGTCATATCTGTTAACTTACCTCTTGCAAAGAGCTTTTCTAAAAACATACACTCTTTTATAGACACACACTCATGACCTCTTTCCAGTACAAGATATTCCTTCCCTCTTCCTCAACCTTGCCTGCACATTGCCATTACCTCAGGAGCTTTGAAAGTGAGGCTCTGCAATCGCAATTGGTGTTTATAAAGTTCCCCCAGGTGATTGGAATGTGCAATCAAGGGTTCAAAAAACCTCTGCTCTCAGTGCTATCATCATCCTCAAGTCATCATTTCAGCTCATGAACACCTAGCAGAGAACCAGGGGATATGAAAACAGGCCAGATTACACATTTTCATGGCACTTGAATGTGCTTTTATGATGGCACAGTATGCAATTGACTCCCCCAGACTAGGAAATTCTCAGGGAAGAGACTATATTAAGGAGAAGAAATAAGAGAGAGCAACTGATATTTAAAGATGCATAAAATATGACCCTGCCTTCAAAGTTTTGACCAATAGAATTGAACAGAAGAAATGGAATAGAAGAGCTAAAGGTGGTAATAATCATGGGGGAGCAGTAGTGGTGGTAATTACCACTCATGTTTATCAAGTTCTTACTTTGCACCAGCCTAAGGATTTTCCTCTTAAATTCTATTTGCAAACAATGGAGGAAGCTACTATTATTATTTCCATTTTATAAATGATAAAATTTGCCCAAAGTCACATAATCAAGAGGTGAATAAAGGTAGATTTCAAAACAATCTGAACATCAGAGACTTTCTTCTGTACCGCTTTTCCCTTCTTCTCTAAGAGTATCTCAGAGTTGTGTGTAGCAGGGACACAGGAGGGAGAAGTACTTTAATCTAGGGAGATTAAGGA
The DNA here is from genome assembly GCA_004024805.1 of Geosciurus inauris. Classification (NCBI taxonomy): domain Eukaryota; kingdom Metazoa; phylum Chordata; class Mammalia; order Rodentia; family Sciuridae; genus Geosciurus; species Geosciurus inauris. The sequence goes on along the minus strand of PVHX01002402.1, from coordinate 65,989 downwards.
AGGCTCTCAGGGATAGGTTATAGAAATGGAGTTGAAGGGAGAAATGTACTCTGGAGTTGTTGTTAGTTTGGGACAGATGAGACAAGGACCACTTAATTCATATGTCTGTTGCCAAGGTCAGGACCTGAGATGTTGACCCACCCAAACTCAGAAATGCAGAAGTGGAAGGAAATAAAAACACTTTATTTGAAGTCAGAGAAACTGCAAGTCAGACAACACAGATTCAAATACTTTCCAATCAGTGTTCTAGCAAAGGGGAAAACTGGAAGCTTATATTAAACAAACAATAATAATAAGGAATCCAAAATTCTGTTTTGGGGAATCTTAACTGAATAGTTGTAGTGTGATGGGGGTTATGTGCCTAATGAAATTTTTTAAAAATATAAATTATTAGTAAAAATGTTCAAAAAACAGGAGCCTGATAATCTCTTGATTGCATCTCAAGTCTCTGGGCATATTGTGGCTGTTTGGAAGCTTGCAGTCCGAAGGTAACCAGAGTTCACACTTGTGCACAGCAGCTGCTATCAGGAATAAGTTCTTTTCCTTTGATGCCCTCCTGATAAGTTTTGAAAAGTTTTTCTCAATGTTATTTTCATCATAAGTTGTGTTTTATTTTCACAGAGGTAGGAGGTTTAGAAGTGGAATGGGACAGTGGCTGAGCGTGTTTGCAAATTTAATAATGGCATATCTAATGAAAGGAAAGATCAGTCACTGGCACCATGTGTTGGGTATCTCCCATCATCTTCTCCCTTGTATTTTCTACCTCACTCTTTGCATTAAGAAAACTGTCTAGCCAACATGGGATACATCAACAGATTTCCCTTCACCACTGGTTTCCAAAGCATTCAGTCAACTGGAGAGCCTGAGCGACAGATCAGAGCAAGAGAAGACTGAGTTCAGGGCCCTCCTCTCTTGGCTACCTTGGTTTGACTGTTTCCTCACATGAAGGTAACTGTTCTTCTCAAGGCAGCCTTTTCTTTATGGCTCTTGCCTTACAGCTCCTTTCAATTTTTTTCAGATCCTTCAAGCCCAGGATTGGTAATAATAATTCCTCTGTCTCTAGCCCAAAGTTTCCTGTTCACTACTTGAAAATAGTTCATGTGTAAGTTAACTCCCCTCTGATCTTCCTAACATAATCATGCCGTCTGCTTCCTACTGAGATTCTGACACAGCATGAGATACAAATTCTCTTCCTTTCTGCCTGTCCCACTTGTCAGCAATAGTGCCTAGAGGTGCTCTTCTGCAAGTCATTCAGAAACTTATTTAGGAACAGCCTGGAGATGGCAAGTTTGGCTAATGGCTTTGGAAGAGAGATTGGGAAAGGTCTCTTTGGTTACAAATACAAACCCATATAAAATAAGCTTGCAGGTAGAAATGAAGTATGGTTCTAATTTACCTGTATTTATGATAAAATATCTGGCAACATTTAACATTTCCTATTCTGTGATACGATACCCCTTAGAAATTTCAGTTTCAGTCTGTTAATTAGAATGTGCCACATATCACTACTTAATGGATATAAAATCTTGGGCAAAGGTCATTTGACTAATCATTATTTTCCTTTCCTGCTTCTAAAGCTGTTGAATTCTCCCTGTTAAGCCAAATTACCTTTGCATTTAAATAATTAGAGGAAAAACTCTCAGTGAAGTCACATGGATACCCACACATGAATCCCTACATAAGACCTGATATTTATAAAATATGCTCTTAGTGATATAAATTGATATATTCTTTCTTGAGTGGTTTTCTTGGTCAAAAAGTTGTTCTTAGCATGTTAATACAATTGTAAATGCAATTGTTTGGCTGTAGGATTAATATCTTATTGTCCTTAGAACATGAGAACTGTAGAACAGAGCACCACCCAGCTTACCCACCACTGTATCTCCAGAGCTTAATGCAGGACTTGACACAAATAGGCATTCAATAACTATGTGTTGAGTGTATGACTAGAACCTGACAAGAAGGTCACATGCAATGAATAGTAACAACATTTAAATATCACAGCAATATCAACTAATAATTATAATGAAAAGTTGCTCTGAGGGAAACGTTGGGTGATTTCCTGACCATCCATCATCTACCTGCTCCTACTTGCCCTCCTCCTTCCCCCACAGAAGGTAATATCCGTGAGACTAGTGTTGGGTCTTGCCAGACAGAGAGAAGGAGAAAACTGCCATAATATGGTTTTTGTGAAATTTAAGTAAATACAGTTTAAGTTGTGAAATTTAAGTAAATACAGTAACTTTTCCTAGAAAGAGGCTAGCGGCCCATGGCATCCAACAAGTAATAATAAGAAAGAAGAAAGTACCATAAGAGTAACAGTATCTTCATACTGGCCAGTGTTGAGGGCACTTGTTTAAATTCATCATCAGATTTCTTGTCCATAATATTATTAGAGCATGTTAAACATACTTCAAATAAAATTACATTGAGAATAGTGCAAAATAAAACAACAAATATAAATTTAGTGGATGTAATGATTTCTGACATCTATTTGTCAGGTTTAGACTAATAGCTTAGAGAGTTCAAACAGCAAATGCCTCATATGGGATTTTCCTCCACTTGAGCTCCTTACCCAACACAAAACAAAATACAACAAACCCAAAACCTACAATTTAAAAGTTTGTTTCCCTTGGTATTTCATCTTAAATAATTTCCAGGAAGTGTAAGATGCTGAACATTCACTTGAAATAATATTTCCAATGAATATGACATTAAGGAAAACTAGGAAGCAATAAAACATTTGGATGATGATTCATACCCTTAAGATTTATGCTAATATACCATCTTTTATTACTTCCATAAGTGACAGATGTAATATTATTTGCTGTGAAAAAAGCCCCAGAGAGCTGTTACTTACTAGGCTAGTTATAAAGGTTGTACCAATTGTTTATGAGAAACTAAGGGTAAAATTGAGTTATCCACTGTTTTTCTAGTCCCAAACCACAAACTCTGTTAGGCTTTAGGCATACAAAATAAAGCAAAACCAAATAAAAACAGAGCCTGGTTCTTGCTGCTCTGGGGAGAAACCAGAACTTCTGCTTGCTTTTAAAATATAATTCTGAATGCATAGTAGAATAATGAGTTGCACATAAGATTCTAGCTGATCGGGACTTGAGACTTGCCAGTTCAATTCCATTATCTTACAAATGAGGAAAACTGAGGCTTTGAGAAATCTGGCTAGTTCAGGGTCACACAATGTAGTTAATGCAAAAAGTGAAAGAAAATGAACTATTTATGAAACCAAAACCTTATATCTGAAACATATTTAAATCCTAGAAAATGGGTTTATTTTCTTTATTACATTGATGAATTTTAATTATAATACAAAAAGTTTATACATCATTAAAATAAAATTGTACCTGTGTAGGTTGGCATGGAAGACAGAATAGTAGCCCCCTAAATATATTTACATCTTAATACTGGAACCTGTGAAATGTCATCTTACATGGCAAAAGGGATTTTGCAAATGTGGCTGAGTTGAACATCTTGAGATGAGGAGGTTATCCTGAGTTACCATGACCCAGATGGGTCCAGTGTAACCACAAGAGTCTTTATGTAAGAGGGAAGGGAAAGGGTGGAAGTCTGAAGAGATTTAACAACGGAAAAGAGAGGGAAGAAGAGGGAGAGACACAGAGAGATGCTAGCTTCTGGTTTTGAAGATGGAGGAAGGAGCTACAAAGGAATGTATTGGCTTCTAGACACAGGCAAAAGCAACGAAACCATTCTCCCTTGAGAAATTCCATTCCAGAAAGAATAGAGCCCTGCCAATCCATTTTTGAGTTCTATGTCAAACTTGGGAATAACATTTTTATTGAGACTGAGAGCTCTAGGACCTAGTGTGTGGCCTCCCTGGATACATTTATCACCTCCTCATGTGAGGCCCTGCTGCTCACCACAGCACCAGGAAAGACAGAAATGCTAGCAATTTATTCTGGAAACCTCTACAACTCCTATCCCAATTCCCTTTACAGTCTCAGAGGAAGTTGTTCAGTGGGCTGCCTTTTTCCCTTCTCCCAAACTTTGGAAACTGAGAGCACAAATTTTTAACAAGCTCTTGATCTCTTCATCTCCTTTACCTGTGTATTTTGAAGAGAAGAAAATGTGATATTAACCAGACAGGGAGATATTTAACTTTGAGCAATTTTTTATCCATATCCAATTAATCTATTCAATGCTAATTTCCTATAGCAATTGGGTTGGTCGTTGAGCCAGGAATTGGGGACATAGGTTATCTCTCATAGGTATCCCCTACTTTACTTCTCAGCTTGACTTTGTTCTAGCCACACATAGTCCAGTCACTTAAACTTTAAAAAATAACCCTCTTTAGAGGCTCCTTTATATAGGTCATGTCTCCAGTCTATCCACAAATATGGCCAAGGTAGATCTTTCAAAAACTGCCCTGTACAATACAATAGCTACCAGCTACATGTGGCTATGAAAACATATACTCAATTAAAATTAACATTTCTTAGTTCCATTAGTCAAATTTCAGGTGCTTACTAGCCACATGTGGTTGGTGGCCACCATGTTGGACAGTGGAGGTATAGAACATTTCCATGATCGCATGAAGGTTCTATTGGGCAGCCCTGTTATTAAATGGAAATATGCTCCTAAATTGTTTCTTTTTTCTCAAAAGAAAACCTACACACTTTTCTAGGTAGGATAAATCCTTAGTGTGCTGGCCCTTACTGCTTGCTTATTATCAACCTCCCTCAAACACATCATTCATTTCTAAAGATCTGCTCTGGCTGCCCTTGCCCTGCTATTTATAATTAAAGTCTTGGCTCATGTTTTATTCTCTATGAAGCTGTTGCTAAGGCTAACTTTAATGTTTATCTGTCTTCTTTCAGTGGGAGTTCTATCAATTGACTTTAAATAATGTTTTGACCTTAATTGTTTTATACATTTGTCTTTCAGGATCTTGGGAGCTCCTTGATAGAGGGATATATTTCTCCCTCTCCCTCTCTCTCCCCCCCCTTACAGACACACACACACATGCATACAATATGTATAGATATTTTTTAACTGGATGAATGAATGGACTCATCAAGCACCATGAGGTATTGAAAAATATTCTATATCTCTTCTCTTAGAATTCTTTCAACATGAATTGCTCTATCTTTGGAATTGATAAGGTACAATTATTCCAATATGTCATGCTGGTCACTTATGAAATATTGATCTTAAATTCTGGAGACAGGTAGAAGTGTCATACACACTGAACAAAGTAGATAAGTTGGTGTTGACTTTCTTGATATCAAAGAATTTAACTTGAACATATCTAGAATTCAAAAGTAAGTACTTGAATGATTCTCAGCAAATATCACATTTAATATTGGATTTACTCTTTATCTTAATTTGAATAAGTGAAATTGTATACAGGAAATAAAATAATAGCTACTGTCATAGAAGCTCTTTCATGTGTCTAGTACTCTGCCAGATGCTTCCTTTGCACTTCTCACTTAATTTCCACAGCCCATTTTCAAGATAGGTACTATCATCAATCTTTGCACATGGTTGAAATGAGGTTCAGAAAAAGGAAAGTAACTCATGCAAGATCACATTGCTGAAAAATGACAGAGTCAGGGTTTGAAGACAAAAAAAATCAAATTTTATCATCTACTTCATATTTTCCTGCAAGACAGTAACTGATCTATTCTATGATATCCTTTGGAGCTTAGATAAATGCAGAAAGTAGTGTATAAGAATTTTGGAGATAATAGTCATTCTTAGAGTAAAAAACCAATAAACTATGAAATGACAAAGGAGAATATGAAGCACCTGTTCACAGACACTAAATTCTACACATCCCTGGAGATTTGCCTATTAAGACATTTCCTCATTGTTCCATGATGTAGTGCCAAGTTCAGGGAAACTGAAAACAGAACACAAAGGTTTGAATCTTTTCTCCTCTTTGTGCTTCTGTGTGACTTCTTTTGAAGTCTTGAAATTTATATGAAAGGACCTAAAAATATTCCATTATAACATGCCATACTACAAAGATATTAAAATATTCACTCTATATGGATGGTACAAAACAGGAGGGATATAAACCAAAATGATAATAGTTATGAGAGGTTTTATTTTATGTCTTTAATCTCTATAACCAAAAAAAGTATTTTGACATAGTAAAGTTTATTTCAAAGTGAATCAAGGATACAAATTAAAGAATTTATTTGGGTAACTTGAAAATTAAACTTCATTTAATTTATATCTGGGGGAAAGAAATGGGGTTAATGATTCCTATCTCTGGGGGTTTTGTTTGTTTGTTTTAAGTCAAATGTCCAGAGTCTCCAAAGTAAGGATTTTAAGTACCATGCTTTCTGGGAGGGAAGAGAAAGGATCAAATCCAAGGAAAGACAGGAGAAAGTTAGCAAATGCCAAATAAAGAAGGAGCAGAGCTGGAACCCTTAGTAGCAAAGGGACAGGTAGAATAGAGCTCGGAATATAGTTTGGAGGGTTCATAATGATACCAAAATGCACATAGCACAGTGCCTCCCAAATAGCAGCCACTATTGAGCACCAGTTATGTTCCAGGAAGAATGTGGAATGATGAGATACAGCACCACTAAGAGAAAGACCCATCTGAGCCAAGAGCTTGGACATAGATCCAGACAGACCAGGCCAAATAGCAGAGTCCGTGAAGGTGCGCAAAGCCTAGAGTGCCAACAGTTTGGGGATTGGGGATCCCTGGGAAAATGAAGTTTAATAGAGAAAACTTTGGAGAGGATTGCCATATTGAAGGATACTTGACTAGAGCACTGTATATACACTTATAGGGTAAATGAGGCAGTGGTCAGGAGCAAGGCTCACATGATGCTTATCTTTTAAACAGTTGAACAAAAATTCCCTGCTTTGCCTACCTCCAGGATCCAAGAGCCTAGGGCAGTATAGAATTCCAAAAGGAATTTAAGTGTCTCAAGCTGCCAAAGATTAGAGACAATCTTGAGCTGGTATCCAAGAAAATAGATGTGTACCAATGAATCACTCATCTGGATGAATAGTTTTTCATAGTTGCTGGTTATTGCTTATAAAATTTAGGCCAACAATGCCCAGACTTCTGGTCCAACTCTTGTCAAGACTAGTGCATGCTACCTCTACCCAAGCTTTTCTTCTCTCAGATCCTGACAAAATGCTTTTTACAAAACAGTGACTGGAGCCTCTGGGGCCTACTGCAAAGTCTACATCTATATCAATGAGCTTTGCCTTGCTGTTCTCTCCAAGCCACTAATATTATTATTAGAAAAAAAATAAAATTTAAATTTAAAAAATTTGTTAAAACAAACAACCAGAGGAAAAAAATATTTGTTTTTAATCTTCACAGTATCAAGTCACATGTGTTAAGGACTCCTGGTATACTAACCACTTTCTATCCAATCATTCAAAAGATACTTCCTAAGGACTTTTTGGCACTGTTCTATGTCCTTGAAGGATGCTACTGGATAACATGGGTTTCTATTCTCAGGAAGCACCAGCCTCTTCTGCAAGAGCAGATAATGAGTAACGGAGTAAGTAAATGAGATAAGTTTGACATGCATTTTCAGTGTTTAGATCATAGGCAGATTCTAAGTGGGACAGTGACATGATTTCCATTTCCAAACTATCACACAGATTGCTTTATGGTGACTAGATTACAGTGAGCAAAAGTAGAACCAGGGAGATGTGTGTCACTTATCTGGTCCAGGCCAGAGGTAACAGAGCCTGGGCTCGGCAGGGGAGGAGAGCTACAGAGGAGCAGGAGTGATCAAATGCCTGCACCATTGGTTAAGATGCAAGAACCTTGGGGAGATGTCGAATTTGTTGTGGAGATAGAATTGATAGGCTTAATTACAAGTTAGCTAGGGAGAATGAATGATACAATCATCAAGAGTGACTTCTTATCATCTAACTTGAACAACTTAATGGATGGGGTGTCATGTGCTAATGGAGAGAGGTGGTTCTCTCCATATGGGAGCCATGGTTCTTTGGAGAAAAAATTAATCTACACAATAACCCTGCAAGATGGATAGTATTACTTGCTCCATGGTATGGATGAGAAAATAGAGCCTTAGAAAAGTTGTTGAAAATATCACAGGTAGCTAGAGAGCAGCACCTTGATATTAAACCCTGAGAGATGGGCTCCAGGGCCTGCCCTCCCAAACACTTCTGCATGGGTTCACTGTTATCTTTCATGTTTTGCTCGTATGGACAGAATCTGATGCATAGCAGCAAAACCCAATAACTTGGCACTTGAGAGAATTACATCAATCCCAGAGAGGCAGGATAACCTGGGATACTAGCAAAGGGAATAAAATGAATCCTTTTCTCGTGGATATTTTTCCAGCTGTGTCAGAGCTATAACCCTTTTGCTATCAATATGAGCTGCCTCCCAGTCATCTCTTCTATCCATGAAAGCCAACATTGGCCAAATGCACTGAGTTTCCTGGTTCTTTACCAAAGCATTTCAGGAAAATATAACCAAAAGGGAATAAAAAACACAGAACATTTGCCTTGTGCTTAGGTTTAAGTGCTAGTTTTTCTTTAGTATAACCTTTAATTCCATGGGAGCAGAAGCTTTTTTTCCTACATCATTCTTGGCAGGGACCTTCCTGTTACAGGATATTAAACATGACAATCACACCTGTCCTTCTGTGATAACAGTAGCAGATGAGAAACTTGGTCAATCACAAGTTCCTAGCACTGTCCTCAGAAATTGAAGCATTATTGACAGGTTTGTCTGACTATGGCAGATGTTCATCTTGGGCAGGAAGAGATGGTTTATCCTGGAACCTTGTGCCTGGGCTTGCAACTCAGAAGGGATTCTGTGTGACCTCACAAACTGCCACTAGCAGTTACTTTTACTTGGCTGTGGGGGTGGCACTTGACATAAGAACACTTTGTAGAACAAGAGAACGTTAGCAGTACAATTAATAAATCGCATCACCTTTTAAAAATAGGGTCTATTTTTACATTTATTTCTGAGTTGTGAACAGTTCCTCCTTTGAGATGTTGCTGTTTTCACTGACAAAAGACTAAAATTAAATTGCGTGTTTCTCCAGGGGACACTTCTTGTGTTCCTCTTCACAATTTAACCTTCATTTCTGAGTTTTTACTAGTCAGGGTCGCTGCAAGGAGCAATGCTTACATGAGCTTGGAATGAAGTAAACTCTGGGGATTAGAAGAAGTTATTGTGTTTAGCCCATTAAATAGTCTCATTTTTAGTAAATCTTGAAAATGCTGAACTTCAGTTCATTAAGCAGTTTACAAAGCTTTGCTCTAAAAGTATTTAGCAGAGATTTTCTATAAATGCACTTTGTACCTGATCTGTACTCCAACAATACCAGGTTTACTTTTTATGTCATTCAGACTGGTGAATCTCAATCTTTTTGCAAAGAAAATAAGTTCAAATATGTGGGGCAGTGTTCTGGCTCAGGGAAAGTGGTTTTGCCATCCTGTCCTGGCACCAAATAATGATGAAATAAAACTTGATTGTTTGTTTTAGATATTGATCATTTTTTTACTTAGGATAAGGTCTTTAATTTCCTTTCTTTGTTTTTTTCTAATTTTCAGGGAACCTATGGCCAAAGAGAAATAAATCACTTCATTCCTTTAATTTTAAATTCATATCTAAGCTTTTGAAGAGATGTCTCTAAAGTGGGTTGTCAGCTGTGCCAACTGTGAAGCCCTGTACTAGTCAGTCTATTCTCTCCACTGAGACACAGCAGAGGAGAAGCCGTATGGAGCTCCTGTTGCTGCAGCTTGCCACAACCAGGGAAGCAGCAAACTTGAGCTGGCTGTGTTGCTGTGGCTTCTCTCAAGAGGCAACAAAGGTACTATAACAGCTTGCATGGAGGATAAGAAATACAAGTGACAGATAAGACATGCATCAGGGTGAGAGGAGAATGCACATTGAAGATTGAAGACAGACTTCTTGACAGTGGCAAGCTAAAATGTGAGAGTGGAGCATCAAAATCTTATGAATGGACCATCTGTTCTGGAAATCCTTCCAATGTGGTGGAGAGGATTGTGCTTTGAACACAAGATTATTCCCCATAGCTTCACCTATAGTCCCTCAGGCACACTGACAGAAATGTCATCAAAAAGGCTCAGCTGCAGCCATTTTCAGAGTTCCACTGAGGATGGAGGAAGAGGCTGAAGGGAAGAGCTCCCTGGCTCCTGCCTGCAACATGGAAGCCATGGCCCTGTGTGAGGCCAGAGGATGGAGGGCAATAATTGGAGTTGGTTTTATACCTAGCATAAGTAAAGAACTTCCAGCATTAAAAAAAGAGAGATGGAGATTGAGAGTAAAAGCTTTCATTTGGAAAATAATGGATTTGGGACTTAGTGTAACAACTTTAAGAATTTTACAGTCTAGAAAGCAACAGGTGGCCTCAACCGAAGGCTGCAGAGAGAGGGAAATCTCCATGGTCAATGGACCAACTGGAGACACTTATGTAAAAGTCTTCAAGATCCTCTTTCAAGACCCAGCTGTATTGACAAAGCTAAAAATACAATTTTCTACCCCAATTCCTACAATTTTGCTGAGATATGAGTTTAGGATGAATAAATCCTGACTCAGACTTTTTGTACTGACATTTTAGGGACACCGATTGACAAATCTTTTCCTGATTACCTCATTGACAGCACTTCATAGAAAAAACTTAGTCTATACAAGTCTCAATGTATCCTTAAGTAGAGAGACACAAGCATCTGTCCTAAAACAGGCTTATCATACTTGTTCATTAGCAAAGCTTAGCAAAAATGTGGTGAAAATGGTCAGCAGATTATTTCTTACGTTTATTATCTGTTATTCAGACTTTTTTGTCTCAACTGTTGATCCACTCAAGCAATTATCTCAAATACATGGAGCAATTCCCAGAATAGCAGGAAGGGTAAAAGATGCTAAAAGAATGGCTTCAACCTCTGGGGACCCACCTGATCCTGGACTTGGGCATGTGGGATGCTCTCCTTCATCTTGACCTTCAGCCATCAGATCATCTCAGATCTTCGAGGATTTGTCATCCAATCAGTACCTGTTATGTGCTAATGAGGGAGCAATCAGCATGAAATCAATAGTAATGAACATTCATCCATTCACATATATTTATTTATGTGACAGACTCTATGCTCGCCTCTGGGGATCCAGGAGTGATCCTGACATCATTCCTGCTCTCAAGGAGCCACAGGTTATTAAAGGAGACAGAATAAATGGGGCATAACAATCATTAATTCTAGGTCCTACCACTATTTTGTTTCCTCAAAAGTCTGAGAAATTTGATTTACTCTTGTGTTTTAGAATGTGTCCAGGGCTAGTGGTGGGAGACAGGGAGGTTAAGCAGAGGATGTTCTGACAGCAGAGGTAGTACCTAGCTCTGTCTTAGATGGACAGGAAAAACTTTCAGGGGAGAAGATCACTAAACATGGACTTAAAGGAGCTAGCCAGAATAGGTAATCCTAGGTATCTCTGAAGGCAATACTTCAAGATTGGAGCAGAAGTTAGGACCTTTGTTCTCTGGTGAGAGTAAAGACAGAGGGTCTCTGGACTTGGCAACACAAAGCATGATACATAGTGTGAATATTACAGATGAAAAAAGATTTTGTGAAGAGTTCTGTACTGAATATTGAGACTTTTATCCCTCTTCCCCTGCTTAGGTCCTAGAATCTGGCAGCCAACCATATCACTTCCAAGCAGATCAGAAAAGTGTTCAAGGACCCTGATCAGCCCATCAGAATGTCTAAAGATACTGAAATGTGAGTCCCCAAGGCAATAGCTTATGCAGATTACCCTACAGTGAGGACCATGCTGAACACAACATACTCATTTGCACAGAACTTCTGGAGCCATGAGGCTCATTAGAAAACAGGCAGCACATGCTAAAAGGACTCACTGAAAAGACTGCAATGAAGGGATTACTTACAGGGCAGCAGGAATATTTAAGGGAATCAAAAAGAATGGTGGCCACCCCAGGGATAAGTACAAAGGAGTAGACCTGCAAGGGAAAGAGGAGAGAATGGTATTACCATAGTCCAGTCAGGAGAAGGGGTGTTCCAGTCACAGGAAAAAAAGAGCAGCTTTCAGTGAGGGGCAATTTCCCCCAGTGAGGGGACATTGGTAATGTCTGAAAACATTGGAAGTGAGGAATTTTAAAGCTGGTGTTTTAGCAGTGTTGCTGGCTAGGGATAGACCCAGTAATTTAGGATTTGATGACTATTACTTAACTGCAAGCCCAGACTAAGGAGGCCTGGGAAAATGTAGGTCATGTACATTGATTTTAATTTAGTTATTTTTTAATTTTTATTTGTGAATAACATGTATTAATTGCAAGTATTAATGGAGTTCAGTATGATATTTCAATATATGCATATAGTGCATGGATCAAATCAAGCTTCCTTTTATCTCCCACCTCCAACCTTGAGTAATCGCTATTCTATTTTCAAGTCAGCTTTTTTCCTCCTTTATTTATACAAAAGACATTAATATGTAAAAAACTGAGGTTTTAATTTTCTAGTGTAAAGTTAATTTAAGGTGACTTTTCAGACAGAATGTACATCTTTATGTCTCATCCTTAGTCCTTCTTAATTTTTTTTCAAGAGCACCATGATAATAACTGTATGTGGGAAGTTATTTAACCTGCTTTCAAAGAGCATTTATAATTTGGTTTTGAAGTGTGGAACAATGCACTTTGTTTAAAACATTCAGGACATTATGTAGCTCTAAAAATGAAACGATTTTTTTAAAGTGAAGGTGGTAAGTACAGCAATTTACTTCCAGTGACATTACATGCTGCCTATTCAGATTGTTTTTCAAGAAACACACACATTCAGTGCTATGTGTTAATCAGATCCATGTTCAATAGGAAAATGATTAGGGCATAAACATTTCATAATAGGGAATTATGATAGAGGACTGGGAAGGATATCTCCTGACTTGCTCTATGGAACAGATAATCAAGTTGTCTTTCAAAGTCTGAACCTGCAGTGAATGTTTTACTTGAGAAATAAATGAAATTGATTATATATTCTAGGCAAAAAAAAGAGAAAACACTGTAATTACTTTCAATCTCCTCGTAAAATGTTTTTCCACTAGTAGAGATTTTAAAAATTGTTAGAAAATACAAGAAGATGTGAACAAGAGCTCATTGATTTAGGAATTGGATGTGGGAGAGACCTTTTGGGGTTGGTGCATCCCTTTTCTCATTCTGCTCAGTCCAACAGAAAGGGAAAGTGATGAGCTCCAACACTTCTCTCAAGACAACCTTGCACTGATTTATTTACTAGGTTTCAGAAGACAGTGGGGGCTTTCAGCTAGACTTGCAAATAATTTTCTAAAATTACCAGTCTTCAAAATATCTCTTTGGCCAGAAAATCATTTTGACCTAATTCATTTTTGTAAGAATCTACCTTCTTCCATTACCTTCCTTGTCACTAAACCAATATGCAAGTATTTCCTTCTGTTGAGCACTGCCCGTGGAATGAGGCAAACCCAGCAGTCCTACGGCAAAACTCAAGTCCTGTATGGTCTGTGGCTGCTCCTCCATGTTCACCACAAGAGTGCTTTCTCTGCTTTTAAAATATAGTCTATACAACAGGCCAGTCAGGCCACTGGGCTTCTCTTTGTCTCTCAGTGTATCACTGTTCTCTCCATCTCCTGGGACCTGCCATTCTGCATCTCACCACTAAACCACTTCCAAACCTTCTCACTGGGAGAATACAAATTAACAAAGATTTAGAAAAAATCTATAGTTTCCTTTTTCTTCTGAACCTAATATTTTCTTAATCTTTGTTCATTTGTATTCCATTTCCATGCTTCTTGCATGTTACTTCCATATGGCACGTATTTGATTTGCCTTGTTTTCATGTGAAAAACTGACAGTCACATTTGGACAAATGGAATAAAGCAATAGGTACAGAGTACTTATATCACAAAGTAAGGTGCTACCTAAGACATATAGGATACTTTGAAACTAGTCCATGCATTCTTAGTCCTCATTCTCTTCAAGGGTATAAGTGGTGTTATGGTTTAGATATTAGGAGTATAAGATATTAGACACTCCCAAAAGTTCACATGTGAAACGATGCAAGAAAGTGTAGAGGTGAAATTATCGGGTTATGAGAGCCTTAACCTAATCAGTGCATTAATCTATTTGAATGGTTTAACTGGGCAGTGACTGTAGGCAGGTAGGATGGGGCTGGAGGAGGTGAGTCCTTGGCATTGTCTTTGGGATTTATATTTGTCCATGGTAAGAGGAGATTCCTGCTTCCTGGTGCCATGTCCCATGCCACTTTCTTCCACCACACTCTTGACCATGATGTTCTGCCTCACCTCCTGCCCCGAGGAATGAAATAGGCCATCTATGGACAGAGACCTCTGAAACTGTGAGCCCCAAATAAACTCTTCCTCCTTTAAAATTTCTCTTGTCAAAACAAAATTTGTTAGCTTGTTCTTTTCTTTATTTCTTAAGTCTTCCCCCTCAATACAACAGCACTCTCAATCTGTAAGCCTACCTCTGCAAGAATAACTACTTAAAGCATTTAGACAGTGAGACTGTGATATATTTCTTTTTCTTAAAATTTCTGTGATATTAGATTACAGACAGTATGTGTTGAATTAGTCCATGATGATGTAATAAGAATCTTGGTGCTGAAATGAAAACAAAAAAAACAAAAAGAAACCCAGCCTACTCTGAGTTTGTACAACTTTTTCCCATTGCTTTACTAGTCATTATTTCACTGTTTTCTGCTTTGATCACTTTCTTTTCTTTTTCCTATATTCTTTGGCTTTAATTTGTTTTCTTTTTTGTAGTACTATCAGTTATATTACTAAGTTGTTCATGTCAGGTCATCCATCTTTACTGATATAAGCAGAAATGGCTGTATACTTTCCTGTTACATAGATCTTCTTTTACTGTAATCCATGAACTTTGGTATGGCGTTTCTATATATGTTCAACTCATGTTCTATTTTTCTTTGGTCTCTTTTGATCCATTAGTTGTTTAGGAGAATGCTGTTTATTTTTCACATATTAATGAATTTTCTGAAATTCCTCTTGTTATTGATTTCTATTTTAATGCCAGTGTGTTCAGGTATGATAACAAATATGACTTCAATAAGCATAAGAGTCTAAAAAAATTGCTCTCATCAGGTCTTCTCCTTATCCTCCATGGAACGGGTAGGGAGAATGAGAAGGAAGATATGCTACTAGAAGCATAAACTGTGGTTCAGCATTGGGGAAGAATAGAGGAGGGTCCTTGCCCTTCTGAAGAAGCTGCAATCACATCTTTTGAGAGAGAACTTTTGGGAAACACATGAAAACACCTCTCACTGCAAATCTACCAGACCACGGAGAACTGAGTCCCATTTCATTTGTGCCAGTTGAATACAAGCTTCCTTTTTATTCTTCTCCATTCTCTACATTCTTTCCCACAAAATCTGAGAGGCATCAAAGGCAGCATGGTATAGGGAAGGAAGAAGAGAAGAGGCATACTGGAAGTTGAGAAGAGGACAGGGAGGCCAGCCTCAACTTCTCCCCTGCTGTGGACTTTCCAGTCTGAATCACCACCAAGATGGCAGAGAAAAAAGCCCCCTGCCTCTTGAAATTCTGGTAATTAGGCTGTACTAGTGTCTTTAAATATTGATACTGTCTTTTGGACTATAAGGGACAGATAATTTTTGCATTACATAACAGTGTTCTGAAAAAGTTATGGATTGGCCCAAGGACAAGAAGAGGTTTGCATATCTGATATAAAAGAATTATGTTGAGAGCAGAAAATAAAAACAGTCATTTTCTTCTTTCAATATACGAGATCATGCTCTTTCCACATATTGCAATGTTTGCATTTGTGAGGGCTCCTCAGAAACCTTTCAAGACTTGGTGTAGAAGGTTACACATGCATATGGGGCTTGTCAAATCCTTGGTAGAGATAAATAAGACCAAAATGCTCCAAGGTCAAAATCACTCAGGCACCTGGCACGATGGGCCATACCTGTAATCCCAGTGACTCTGGAGGTTGAGGCAGGAGAATTGGAAATTTGAGACCAGCTTCAGCAAGTAAACAAGGACCTAAGCAACTTAGGAGACACTGTCTCAAAAAAAAAAAAAAAAAAAAGGGCCAGGGATGTAGCTCAGTGGTTAAGTGCCCCTAGGTTCAAACCCTGGTACCAACCAACCAATAAACAAATACCACTCAGGAGGCAGAAGACTATCAGTCATATTTAAAGATCCAGAACTCTGGGTAGAATCTTCCTCATGAACATGAACTTCAGAGTTTTATTTATTTAATTTATTTATTTTAATTAATTTATTTTTGTATATCCCCAATTCTTTTTTTTATTTGTTCTTTTAAGATATTCATGACAGTAGAATGTATTTTGACATATTACACATACATGGAGTATAACTTATTCTAATTAGGATCCCATTCTTGGAGTTGAACATGATGTGGAGTTATACTGGTCATGTATTCCTATATGAACATAGGAATGTTATTTTTTAAAATAATTTAAATTTTAACAAGTTTTTTTAGGTATAAATTATATACAGGAAATCCCCCCTTTTTAGGAATATAGAGCTATGTATTTGAGAAATGTGAACATTTCTGTAACTATTGCAACTGGTATATAGAATATTTCTATTATCCCCAAAACTTTGCTCCAGTCCCTTTACAGTCAAGTCCTAACTATCCCCTACCATCAACTTCTGGCAATCACTAATCCAGTTTCGTTCCAAATGCCTTTGCCTTTCCATAATGTCATATGAATTGAATCACACTGTATTTCTTCCTGTCTTCTCCTACCTAATATAAAGCTTCAACATTCATCCTTATCAAGTATCAATAGCTCTTCTTTTTTATAGTAATATTCCATTGGTTTCGTACACCACAGTTTCTTTACCCATTCATCAGTAAACAGATATTTGGATTATTTCAGTTGTTAGAGATTACAAATAAAGCAATTTATCTTAAAAAGTTTAAAACTTCTTTAACTTTCTCCCAAGCAGATATGAGGTATTAGTTACATACCTACATATGGAGAGATATTAATGTATACATACAACCATTAATTTGAAACTATTTCTTTGTGAATCCGTTGAAGACATTCATCTCAGCATGACCAGAGCTACATACTCCTTGCCTCGGGAAGCAATGATCAGCTGAATTCTTGCTTCCTGCTCTCCATTTTGCTCCCCAGGACCCAGCTTTCACTACAGGCTTCTCTGAGGTTACTTTTCTTACCTACCACCAGACAGGAGGCCTTTTCAGGTATTTTTTTTTTAATTTAAAAAAAATGGGTGCATATTCATTATACAGAATGGTGGGTTTCCTTGCGGTATATTTGCACATACATAAAAACATAATCTGATCAATTTCACTCCCCAATATCTCCCCACCAGCTCTTCCTCTACTCTAATGTTCTTCCTTCTGCTCTCATGGAATCCTTGTTTTTCCTGTTTTTTCCTCCCTCTAGCTGCCACATAGGAGACAATACACAGGACACTGTTCTCTCTGAGTCTAGCTTCTCTTCAACCTCCCTGCAATAAACTTACTGGCTTGAAAGCTGATTATTTCATACTACAGGCATTGAGATAAAGGAAATTGCATTCTCACTGAAGAAGATGAGCATCTATCAGTAAAAATAAAGCCTGATATATTAGCTTTAAAAACATTTTTTTAAATAGAACATGTATTTGAAATGCTAATGCAGCAACATCATCTCAAATATAAGTAACTAATTAAAAAACATTTCTTCAAAATTTACTTTCATCATCTTTAGTTTTCTTCTATAAACATCTTAACTGTGAATCAATTTAGTCACTATTGCCAGCTATCAAAAACTGTGGTGGAGGGCTGGGATTGTGGCTCAGTGGTAGAGCATTTGCCTCGCATGCGTGAGGCACTGGGTTCAATCCTCAGCACCACATAAAAAAATAAGTACAATAAAGATATTGTGTCCATTTACAACTAAAAATAATATTTTAAAACTTTGGTAGAAGTAGTATGTGAATAAAAAAGCTATTTCTATAGAATTTGATGACCAAAATCTCAAGTACATACTATTTGAATTCAATTTACAAATTATTAGGAATTTGTCCCCTGGTCAATTAGGAATGAAAGATAAATTCCTAATAAATTATTAGGAATGAAAGAAATTATCATTCTATTTCAGTGGGGATTTTTATTATTTGTTGAGAATCAGCACTCACCTTTCAGATGAAAAGCAGATTTTTCAGTTTTGCTATACTGAGAAGATATTAAATGTTCTGAGCTATCTTTTATTGCATCATCGGTACCATCACTTATTGCGTTTTCCTTGAAAAATGCAAGACCAAGCCAAGTTTTTCAGATTAAGACTTTCTTGCAAATCAAAGCTTTGATACATATAAGAATAATTCAAGATTTATTTGCTTTTTCACTTTGATTTTTTTTAATTTCAAGATTGCTATCTGTGTCCTCCAAAATGTCTATTCAGATTTAATAGTCTTGAATCAGAGAATATAAGACTAGAATATGTAACAATATCTATTACTAGACTATTTAAATAACACAAGTGTTTAGGGATAAACAACCTTAAATATGACCATTCTCCTGTGATATACACACACATATTTATGTACCTACAATAATACACATGATATAAATACATCCCCATATTACATCCTGTTGCTCCATCAGATTTCCTGTTAACAACTTGCTGTAGCATGTATTAAGCTTATTTTATATTAGCAATATTTATGTCTTATCATTCCTCTCTTCAATAAATTGTCATGCTTCTTTTTTGAAGCAGAGATTTCAGAAACTTAAAAGGCAACATAAAGTTATTGGTGTTCATTTCCTTAGGGACAGAAAATTCAGTACCTTGAAAAGTCAATGAAAAAACAAAGAAAACAGTAATATAATCACTCCAAGACTTCATTCCATCTCTTTCTGTCTCATTCTTGCTGAATGAGAAGGCTGACTGGAAGGCCTTACTGCCCCAAGACTCCTTAAACAGACCAAGTTCCTTCCAAAAGTCATATTAAATTTAATTATAGCACTAAATTTTAATTATACAGCATAAATTTGGTCTTCTTCAAAATGTTTTTATGTAAAAATAGCTCATGGATCCCTACTCCTCAGACAGCTTGAACAGGTGCTGAGACCTCATCCTAAAAAGGAGGATCATGGGAGAAGTGATGCACCTTGAGAAATGAATCAAGTTCTGGGCAAAGGTTTGAAGAAAAGCATGCAGACATACTTTTGGAAAGGACTAGGTGGTGAGCAGAACTTTAAGGTCTGGCTGGACAGGAAGGAAAGAATGAGGCATCAGGACTAAGAGGGCTGCAGCTGCCAAGAACTTAAGCAGAGGAGATACAAGACCAGGGAAAGACTATCTGAGAAGCGTAGCTATCCAGATAAACCTGGTTCCCACTGTGGACCCCAAATACAAAGCCAGAGATGGGCAAGTGTGCAGAGGCTAGTGTGAAAGCAGGGTTACTCAGAAGCTGGAGCATAAATGCAGGGTCAGAGCACATGAGTAGACCTGAGGCCCAGTGAGAATCCTGCTGGTCTTTCCCTGTTTAGAGGATCTATTGAGATTCCCTGGACATGGTGCAATGAATCAGCTTACCTTTATTCCTCATCAGCTCCTTGCAAATCATTTTGCTATCCTTTTATTGTTTTTAAAGTCACTGTTATGCGATGAATTGTGTCTCCCCCTACCAAATTCACTTTTTGAAGCCCTGATCCCCAGTTCCTCAGAAAGTCACTATATTTAGAGATAAAAACTTTGAAGAAGTGATCAAGCTAAAATTAGGCTGTTTAAGTGGGCCCAAATTCAATCTGATTGGTGTCTTCCGGGAAGAAGAAATTTGTACACACAAAGACACTAGGGATATGTGAGGACAGAGGAAAGACTATGTGAAGACACAAGAGGATAGCCACCTGCAAGCCAAGGAGAGAAGCCTCAGAAGAAACCAAAACCTCTGCTGCTACCTGAATCTTAGATCTTCAGTTTCTAGAACTATGAGAAAAATTCTTTTTAAGCTAACCAGTTTATGGTATGGCAGCCCTAGCAAACTAATACAGTCACCATGTCCATTCTTATTCATATTATATAGAATCAGAAGAGATTTACAGAAATCAGTTTGTGGAAGGAATTATATTGATTTAGATTATCTTATCTCCTTACTTATTTTAAGAAGAAATCACTCATGTTGTGGAAGGATACCACTGAACACCAAAGAGGAAATCTGTGTACTGACAACCTAACATGCTGAACACTGCACTTTCAAAGTGTGTGTTCTACATGTACAGAAACACTGCCCACACTCACCTAAGTTAACACTTATTACTCACTGCATCTGATTTATGTGGAGTAGTTTGACAGTCAGAAGATCTTTCAATATGTCTCTAAAGTTGTCACATCCATAGCCCAGTTGTACCAGGGCAGTGGAACAGGTTGCAGAGAGGCCAAAGACCTGGAGACCTGGAGACCACGTATCAGACATGATTTACTGGGGAAATTTTATAAGAGATCAGTGACTGTGTGAAGAAACTGAGTGGTAACAATAGGAAGGCGGGGTGTGACTGAAGGAAATAAGTTGCTGGGGACTTGCCTTTGGGTTTTTGTTTTGTCTCCGGCACCTCAGTCTTGCTCTGTCTCTCAGCTTCCCAGCTGCCATGAGCTGACCAGCTTCCCTTTGCCATGCCCTTCCGCCATGATGTTCTGCCTCACCTTGGGCCCAGTGTGATGGAGTTGACCTACCAGGGGCTGAAACCTCAGAAGTCATGAGCCAAAAGAAACTCTTCCTTCTCTAAGTTGTTATTGTCAGGTATTTTGGTCACAGCAACACAAAGCTGACTAACACACACTTGTATTATCTACATCCTTAGGCCTGAGCCTCTCCTTCAGAAGAGAGACAAAAAATAGAATTGAACAGCCATCCATTTTGTTAGTATTAAAGAAGCAGGTGTGATGTAGTAGATTCAGTCATGAGACAAAAAAAAATGGATTTTAGCAAAAGCAATGGGATTTGAATGAGGAAAGATGTTCTTAGCTATGAATTCTACAAACTCATTGAGTTTAAAATGAATTCATCATTACAAATCTCTGATCAATTTATGGAAAGTGAAAGGATAATGTTCAGGAAAGTAAGTGCCAAGGAAAAAGTAGTAACAGAGGAAAAAGGGCTTCATAATTATCAGTTGAAAACAACTGAGCAAATAACTTATGTTTGACTTGTGACAATAAACATACTCTAAATTCCAGATGAGGGATTTATATCTGAAATCTTGGAGTACAGCTTATATTTAAATTGAGGAATGCCTATTTTTCAGGATAATTATTTATTTTATTTTTTTCCTTTATTTCACCTTTTCTCTCTTCTTAATTACCTTCATAACAAATATCATGCTTCCTTCATGTAGTTTATAGATTTCTGAAGTAAAGTATAATTCTGAATAAATAGAGGATATTATTAAATATCTACCTGACTTGTTAATAAATGTATATCTCAGAAGGTAAACAAACAATAGAGGAAACAATTTATATGGACACAGATAGAAAACAAAATCTATCTGGTTAGGGGAATTAATGGAAATTTGGGGAAGAAGTAGGTATGGCAAGTTGCCATCAAGTTTGTAAGAGGCAAGGAAGAGAATACAGGGTAGAATCAAACTTTAGAATTTAAAATGTCCTAAGAAATAAAGTTCTAAGAAATGAAAATTTAACTATACAATAATGAACAACCCCAACAACATAGCAAAAGAGAATGTATGTAAAACCCTGACAAAGTGTGCATAATGGGAAACTTTAACAGGTGACTCTCAGACACTCATAAATCAAGTAGACAAAAAAAAAATCTTTAAGCATGTTCAAGGATTATACAAGCTTCGTTTGTAAATATATGTGTTGTACTCTAAAGAGCACTGAATATACATACCTTTCAATGTGTAACACTTATAGAAATCAATCTCACAAAAGATGTCTTGACTCATTTCAAAAATTAATATGCAAAAGACCTTCTCTGACCTTAATGCAGTAAAATTAGAGAGAGTATATCTTTTAAAATGCTCTTATTAAGACAGAAAATTAGAGCAAACAAACATGAAAACTAAAGAAAAAAGGGGAGAAAGTTCTTTATGAAAAGATTTCATATAGCTTCATTGAAGGAGTAATAATACCTTAGCAATGAGAGAAGCACTGATTCTTCTCATATCTGCAACAAGTATGACTGACTAGAGTCTAGACTCCAAAATGTATGAAGAAATCTCATTGACAACAAAAGGCAACCCAATAGAAAACTAAGGAAAAAATGTGAGTAGAAAAGTCAGAGAAGACAAAATGCAATGGTCCATAAACATGCACAAAGAAATCAATTTTACTAGTAAAATAAAAATTTCAAATTAGAACAATAAATATATTTTATTCATTTTTTTTATCCTTCCTTCCTTCCTTCCAAACAAACAAACAAACAAAAAAACAAATGTTAAAACATCTGAAAAACTGGAAAGCTTGACAAACTGGAAAGGTTATGAAGAAATTTATTATTTAACTGTTCCCAGGAGCAATTGAATGGTTTTGATAAAACCTGGATTTATTCTTCCTTAGCCCAACCCAGTAACAATAGCAACCATAGCTCATAGGCTAGGGCTCTTACTAGGTAAGAAATGAGTCTAAGTCCTTTGCCTATGCAATTCATCTGATTCCCATAACAACCTTAGATACAAGAATTATTATTATTCTCATTTTAGGGATGGACAAACTGAGATGCAGAGAGATGAAAGTCGTGGCCCAGGTTGGTGGGCAGCACCAGGGTGTGCTGTGTGGCAGTCTGGCTCCCAAACCTTGTGTCCATTCACTCACTGTGCTGCCACTTTAGAATAACACCAGCTCATGTACACAAAGTCATGTGGACCAAAATCTCTTACAGCAATGTTTAGAATAAGAAAAACTGGAAGCAAAATAAATGTCCACCAAATAGCTATTAGATACATTAAATAGTATAGAATACTATTTTGACTTTAAGGATGAATTAGTATATATATATAACAACATAGATTTCCCCCTCAAAAGAAGTCATGTCAAGAAAAAAATTTTCAGCCGAGCACGGTGGCTCAAGCCTGTAATCCCAGCACTTAGGGAGGCTGAGACAGAATCGTGAGTTCAAAGCCAGCCTCAGCAATGGCAAGGTGCTAAGCAACTCAGTGAGACCCTGTTTCTACATAAAACACAAAGAATAGGGCTGGGGATGTGACTCAGTGGTCAAGTGCCCCTGAGTTCAATCCCCAGTATCAAAAAAATGAAAAAGAAAAAAGAAAAAAAATTTCAGAATTATATGTAAAGCATGACACTATTTACATGTAAAATTTTAAAATAAAAATAAAATTTCAATGAACTCATACATATCTTAATCTATAAATAAAGAAGTCAAAAGATTAAAACCAAATAGTATGAGAAGTGAAATTAAAGCCAGGCATGGTGGCACACAACTGTAATCCCAGTGGCTCAGGAGGCTGAGGCAGGAGGACTACAAGTTCAAAGCCAGCCTCAGCAAAAGGTGCTAAGCAACTCAGTGAGAGCCTGTTTCTAAATAAAATATAAAATAGGGCTGGGGATGTGGCTCAGTGGTCAAGTGCCCCTAAATTCAATCCCTGGCCCATACCCCAAAAAAATTAAGAGGAAAAATATTTTTATAAGATTTTTTTTTCCTTTGGGGGAAAATGTATGTTATATGTAATTTAAAAAACTATTAATATTAAAGGTAAGAATCAAATAGTTCAATGTTTATAATAATTTATTCTGTGTGGTTGAATTATAGGTGATATTATATTTCTTTTTATTTTATTCTGTTATTTTCAAATTTTCAACTGTAAAAATATATATAAGCCAGATAAGAACAAGGAAGAGAATGAAGAAATAAAATAAAGAACTCAAGCAAAAGGCAGCACAAAAAAATAGAGAAGTCTCTGATGAGATGATAATTTCCAAGCTAATATATATAAAGATTCAGGATCTGAGCATGTTGGAGGAATAAAAAAAACACATGAAATAAATGTTCTAGTGTTAAGAAAATTGTTAGCAATTGTAAATCTAGCATGAAATTAAACACATATGTCTAAGGCAACAAAATTAATCTGGTTGTTTTGTTTGCTTTTTAAATTGTGTATGTGTGTTCCTATTTTGAAGAAAAAAGAGCAAAGTAGAAATACATTTAGTGTGTAGCATATAAAACAATATTCATAGAAGACAGAAATAAAGTCCAGCATTTGGAATAAAAAGATTGTATCAGAAGATAAATCTGGAAGTCATTATTAATATATTATGATGTAGGGTCAAAATTTACAATGATCTTGACAAGCTGGAAACCAGCAAGATACAATTCATCAAGAATAATCCAAGTTCCACGCCAGAGTTCCTGACCACCAGCAGGAGCACAGACCAAGGTCCAGGACCACCTTCAGGAACAATCACGGGAGACCAGCCAAGGACAGACCCGAGACTATTAGCCACTAATCACAGGAGAACCCAGACCAAGGGGAAGGACTGCCTCTGGGGACCCCTGCAGGAGACCTGGCCTGAGCGAGGCCAGGGACCACCCCCAGGTCCATGCCAGAGTTCCTGCTGGCTAGCAGGAGCACAGGCCAAGACCCAGGACCACCTTCAGGGACCACTGTGGGAGCCCAGCCAAGGCCACTCCCATTGCCATCTTGAGTTACTTCCACTACCACTGCCACCATCTTTACTGGCATTAGTGTCCAACTGGGGACACCTACTGGGGACTGCAAGTGAACTCCAAGGTGAGATACAGGTAATCTGTAGTGTCTATACAAGATTATAGGATAGAAACCGCAATACCTAGGATCAGCATTGCAAGAAAGGAAGATACATAATCAGCATGAAAAAACAAGGGAAGAACGTGCGCCAAATAAACCAAGATACTGCAATAATAGAATCCATCAACATCACAGTTGATGAAATGTCAGAGAAAGAATTCAGAATGTACATAATTAAAAGGATCTGTGAATTAAAGAATAACTTAAGTGAGCAAATAAAGGAAAAAATTGATCACTCCAACAAAGAAATAAGAGAGTTAATAAAGGCAACCATTGATCACTCCAACAAAAAGATAAGAGAGCAAATAAAGGCAGACATTGATCACACCAACAAAGAGATAAGGGAGCAAATACAAGTAGCAAAATATTACTCTAAGAAAGAGATAGAGATTGTGAAAAAAAATCAGAAATTCTTGAAATGAAGGAAACAATAAACCAAATAAAAAACTTGATAGAAAGCATCAACAGCAGACTAGATCACTTGGAAGATAGAACCTCAGATAATGAAGACAAAATATACAATCTGGAAAATAAAGTTGACCATACAATGAAGATGGTAAGAAATCATGAACAGAACATACAAGAACTATGGGATAGCATCAGTAGATCAAATCTAAGATTTATCGGAATACAAGAAGGCACAGAATTTCAAACCAAAGGAATGCATAATCTCTTCAATGAAATAATATCAGAAAATTTCCCAAACATGAAAAATGAATTGAAAAATCAAATACAACAGGCTTATAGGACATCAAAAGTACAAAATTTCAACAGATCTGCACCAAGGCACATTATAATGAAAATGCCCAGCATACAGAATAAGGATAGAATTTTAAAGGCTGCAAGAGAGAGGAACTAGATTACATATAGGGGGAGACCAACTCAGATCTCAACAGATTTTTTAACCCAAACCCTAAAAGACAGGAGATCATGGAACAACATATACCAAGCTCTGAAAGAAAATGGACGCCACCCAAGAATCTTACATCCAGCAAAAGTGAACTTCAGATTTGATGATGAAATAAAGACCTTTCATGATAAACAAAAGTAAAAGAATTTACAGCAAGAAAGCCTGTACTACACACCATTCTCAGGAAAATATTCCATGAGGAGGAAATGATAACCAACAATGAAAATATACAAAGAGAGGAACTACACTAAAAAAAAGGTCAAATTAGAAACCAAGTCAAGGTAAAAACCAAAAATAAACCAAAATGGCCAGGATTACAAATCATATTTCAATAATAACCCTGAATGTGAATGGCCTAAACTCATCGATTAAAAGACATAGACTGACAAACTGGATTAAAAAAAAAAAAAGATTCAACAATATGCTGCCTTCAAGAGACTCATCTCACAGGAAAAGACATCCACAGACTGAAAGTGAAAGGGTGAGAAAAAACATATCACTCACATGGACCCCGCAAACAAGCAGGAATTTCCATCCTCATTTCAAATAAAGTGGACTTCAAACCAAAGATGGTGAAAAGAGATAAAGAAGGTCATTTCATAATTCTTAAGGGAATCATACATACATCAACAAGACATAACAATCATAAATATCTATGCCCCAAACAATGGGGCATCTATAAATATCAAACAAACCCTTCTCAACTGCAAGAATCAAATAGACCACAACACAATAATACTTGGTGACTTTAACACAGCACTCTCACAACTAGATAGATCTTCCAAACAAAAACTAAACAAAGAAACCATAGAACTCAATAAAACAATCAATAATTTAGACTTAACAGACATACATAGAGTATTCCATACATCAACAAGTAAATACACTTTTTTCTCAGGAGCACATGGATCCTTTTCCAAAATAGATCATATGTTATGTCACAAAGCAAGTCTTAGCAAATACAAAAAAATAGAGATACTACCCAGCATCCTATCTGACCATAATGGAATAAAATTAGAAATCAATGACAGATTAAAACATAGAAACTACTCCAGCACTTGGAGACTAAATAATACACTATTGAATGACACATGGATAACAGAAGACATTAGGGAAGAGATAAAAAAAATTATTGGAGGTAAATGAAAACTCCAATACAACATATCAAAATCTCTGGGACACCATGAAGGCGGTGCTAAGAGGAAAGTTCATTGCATTAAGCTCATTCATTAAAAGAAGAAAAAGTCAACAAATAAATGACTTGACTTGACTCTTCATCTCAAAGCCCTAGAAAAAGAAGAACAAACCAATACCAAAAGAAGTAGAAGACAGGAAATAATTAAAATCAGGGCTGAAATAAACACAATTGAAACAAAATAAACAATTCAAAAAATTGACAAAACAAAATGCTGGTTCTTTGAAAAAATAAACAAAATTGACAAACCCTTAGCCACCCTAATGAAAAGAAGGAGAGAGAAAACCCAAATTACTAAAATTTGTAATGAAAAAGCAAATATCATGACTGACACTACTGAAATACAGAGGATAATTAGAAACTATTTTGAAAATTTTCATTCAAGTAAAATAGACAATCTTGAAGACACTGACAAATTTCTAGAAGAATATGACCTACCCAAACTGAACCAGGAGGTCATACACAACTTAAACAGATCAATTTCAAGCAAAGAAACAGAAGATGCCATCAAAAGTCTGCCAATCAAGAAAAGCTCAGGACCAGATGGATTCTCAGCCGAGTTCTACAAGACCTACAAAGAAGAATTAATACCAATACTCCTCAAACTATTTCATGAAATAGAAAAGGGAAGAAACCCTTCCAAATTCATTCTATGAGGTGAGTGTCACCCTGATACCAAACCAGAGACACATCAAAGAAAGAAAATTTCAGACCTATATCCTTGATGAACATAGATGCAAATATTCTCAATAAAATTTTGGCAAATTGCATACAAAAAATATATTAAAAAAATAGTGCACCATGATCAAGTGGGGTTCATTCCAGGGATGCAAAATTTGTTCAACATATGGAAATCAATTAATGCAATCCATCACATCAATAGACTTAAAGATAAGAATCATATGATTTTATCAATTGATGCACAGATAGCATTTGACAAAATACAGCACCCTTTTATGATCAAAACACTAGTAAAACTAGGGACTGTAGGAACATACCTCAACATTGTATAAGCCATCTATGCTAAACCCAAGGCCAACATCATCCTAAATGGAGAAAAATTGGAAGCATTCCCTCTAAAAATGGGAATAAGACAGGGATGCCCTCTTTCATCACTGCTATTCAACATAGTCCTTGAAAAATTAGCCAGAGCAATTAGAGAGATGAAAGAAATTAAAGGGATATGAATAGGAAAAGAAGAACTGAAACTATCATTATTCGCTGATGACATGATTCTATACTTAGAGGATCCAAAAAATTCCACCAGAGAACTTATAGAATTAATAAATCAATTGAGCAAAGTAGCAGGATGTAAAATCAACACCCATAAATCAATTTCACTTCTATACATCAATGATAAATCCTCTGAAACAGAAATTAGGAAATTAGGTACTCCTTTCACAGTACCTTAAAAAAAAAAAAAAAAACAACTTGAGAATCAATTTAACAAAAAAGGTGAAAGACCTCTACAATAAAAACTACAGGACACTAAAGAAAGAAATTGTACAAGACCTTAGAAGATGGAAAAATCTCCCATGCTCTTGAATAGGCAGAATCAATATTGTCAAAATGGCCATACTATCCAAAGCACTGTATAGATTCAATGTGATTCCAATTAAAATCCCAACATCATTCCTTATAGAAATAGAAAAGGCAATCATGAAATTCATGTGGAAGAATAAGAGATCCAGAATAGCCAAAGCAATCCTTAACAAGAACAATGAAGCAGGAGGCATCACAATACCAGAATTTAAACTATACTACAAAGCTCTAGTAACAAAAACGGCATGGTACTGGCATCAAAATAGACAAACCCACTTAAATAAAGTTATCTTATACTAGACAAAGATGCCAAACACATACATTGGAAAAAAGATAGCCTCTTTAACAAATGGTGCTGGGAAAACTGGAAAAATGAAATGCTGCATTTTCATTATGCAGCAAAATGAAACTAAACCCCTATCTCTCACCATGCACAAAATTCAACTCAAAACGGATCAAGGACGTAGGAATTAGATCTGAGACTGTATGCCTAATAGAAAAAAATTTAGGCCCAAATCTTTATCATGTCAGATTAGGACCTTACTTCCTTAAAAAGACTCCAATAGCACAAGAAGTAAAATCAAGAATCAATAAATGGGATGGATTCCAACTAAAAAGTTTCTTCTCAGCAAAGGAAACAATCAATGCAGTGAACAGAGAGCCTATATTCTGGGAACAAATTTTTGCCACATGCACATCTGATAAAGCACTAATATCCAGGATATATAAAGAACTCAAAAAACTTAACACCAAAAAAAAAAAAAAAAACAAAAACCAACCCAATCAATAAATGGGCTAAGGAGCTGAACAGACATTTCTCAGAAGAAGACATACAATCAACCAACAGACATATGAAAAAATGCTCAACATCTCTAGCAATTAAAGAAATGCAAATCAAAACTACTCTAAGATATCATCTCATGCCAGTCAGAATGGCAATTATCAAGAATATAAACAACTATAAGTGTTGGCAAGGTTGTGGGGGAAAAGGCACCTCATATATTGATGGTGGGACGGCAAATTGGTACAACCAATCTGGAAAGCAGGATGGAGCTTCCTTAGAAAACTGGAATGGAACCACTATTTGACCCAGTCATCCCACTCCTTGGTCTATACCCAAAAGACTTAAAAGCAGCATACTACAGTGATGCAGCCACTTCAATGTTTACAGCAGCTCAATTCACAATAGCTAAACTGTGGAACCAATCTAGATGCCTTCAATAGATAAATGGATAAAAAACTGTGGTATATATACACAATGAAATAGTATTCAGCAATAAAAGGGAATTAAATTATGGCATTTGTGGGTGAATGGATGGAGCTGGAGAATGTCATGCTAAGCAGTAAGCCCCAACCCCCCCAAACCAAATGCCAAATGTTCTCTCTGATAAGTGGATGCTGATCCATAATGGAGGAGAGGACACAGGAAGAATGGAGGAACTTTGGTTAAAGGGGAGAGAGGAGGGAGTCGGCATGGGGACAGTAAAGATGGTGGAATGAGGTGGACATCATAGCCCTAGCTTTGTGTGTGACTGCATATATGTTGTGATTCTACATCACGTATAACCAGAGAAATGAAAAGTTGTGCTCCATCTGTGTACAGTGAATCAAAATGCATTCTGCTATCATGTATACCTAAGTAGAATAAATAAATTTTAAAAAAGGATAATTCACTCTTTCTGTTGAGTGTAGGTTGGGGAAGACACAGCTATGTACACTTGGTGGAGGACACCAAGGCAAATAAGTAATAGTCACTGTTTAATATTTTTTTAAAAGATCTTTATTTATTTATTTTTATGTGGTGCTGAGGATCGAGCCCAGTGCCTCATGCTTGCAAGGCAAGCGCTCTACCACTGCGCTACAATCCCAGCCCCCACTGTTTAATATTTTTAGCCACCAGTATAGCACTCTCACCAACCCTCAGAAATGAGATAAAAAGCAATCAGAACACCCATTCCAGCCCATGGTCCCCAACCTTATGAAGTTGAAAACAAAACAGGAAGAATAAGAAAAAGACCATGACTGGTGCAAGCCAGACAGCCAGGTGTCATAGACACTGGTATGTGTGCGCACACATGTGTGGGGGTGAGTGTAAGTAATGGAGGAGATGAATCTAATGCATGGATAAAATATCAAGAGATGGAGATTTCAGAGAGAGAGAGGATGGCCTGGGAAAAGGTATAAAAGCAAGAAATCATGAGAATCTCTCCTAGAGAATCCCTGGGCTATCTGACAAGAAAGTGTGTTGGAATTTAATTCTTTAGATAATAGTGAACCACTGAAGGTTTCCTGATTAAAAAGAACAATTTATCTGGACCCATCAGGGAAATCATATCATTCCATCCTGAACTATTTTCCTTATCTCCTGTGACAGGGCCTTCAAAGATGTCCACAGCATGATGTCCAGATCCTGTGTCTGTCACCTTAGATGGAAAAAAGCAATTGGCAGATGTGGATTAAGCTATTGAGCTTCAGATGGGGAGATAAACCTAGATCATTTGGGTGAGCCCAGTTCAATCACATGCATCTTCAGAAGCAGAGAATCTTTCCCAGCTTTCAGTGGGAGATATGAGTTGAGAACACTCTAGTGCTGTTGCTAGCACTGAAAACAGAGGAAGAGGGTTATGAGCCCATGGATGAGGTGGTCTCAGAACTAGGAATATCTTTAATGAGCAATAAAAATGGAAAAGGTGATTTGAGAAAGGAAACAAATTTTGCCAATAACCCAAATGAGCAGGAAACAGGTTCTCTCCTAGAGCTTCCAGCAAGGAATGCAGCCCTAGGCAACTCTATTTTAGTCTAAAGAAACCTGTACTGGACTGCTGACCTGGAGATCTGAAATATAATAAATGTGTGTTTTAGCTACAAAGTTGGTGGTATTTGTTATAACAGCAATAGAAAACTAATACATTTATCTGTTAGGCACATCAATTTTAGTTTTTCCAACAAGACATGCACTGTCTTGTGCCAGGGTCTTTCCATGGGCTCGTGAGTCTAACTGGTCTACCTTGTCACTACTCTCCCAATAGCCTTTGCAAGGAAGGCTCCATTAGCTTCCTGCTTTGAAATATCACTTTCTCAAAAAGGCCTCTGCCCAATCTAAGTTAATTTTCACTGTGTCTGTGTTCTTTATTGCATTCAAAGTCTCAAAGAGTACCTTGCTCAGTGCAGATATTCAATTAAAAAAATTGAAGAAAGTAGAATTTATCAGCAAAGGGACAACCCTAAGCATTAATTTGAATATACAAAGTAGTGTTCACCAGATCTCTCCTTATAAAGGAACTTATGTTTTGTTTACATTTTGCAATTAATAAGTATTCTGTATGGCAACACTTGTAGACCTTATGAATGTCCTCTTCCCCGACAAACTTTGACTCAAGTTGTTTTGAAAGTCATTAATGATCCTTGCTATATCTATTATTTAATTTGGGGATGCAATATAATATTCTAATTCTGACCTTTTTTTTCTTTTTTTTTTGGTACTGGGGATTGAACTCAGGGGCACTCGACCACTAAGCCCCATCCCCAGCCCTATTTTGTGTTTTATGTAGAGACAGGGTCTCACTGAGTTGCTTAGCACCTCGCCATTGCTGAGGCTGGCTTTGAACTCGCGATTCTCCTGTCTCAGCCTCCCTGAGTGCTGGGATTACAAGCGTGAGCCACCGCG
>PVHX01002402.1:0-33784 GCA_004024805.1 Geosciurus inauris | reverse complement strand
TTTTTTTTCTATTAAGATTTTTCTCTCCTAAATATTTTAGTATTATTATGGACTCAGATACATAGGATATTTGGTTCCCAGATGTGATATTCATTATTGTTATTATTCTTTCTGATGCTTAGTTGTCTCAAATCTGGTCAGAGCTTTCCCCTCCAAGCTGACTGTTATGTCCTCTCACAGAGAGAGCTAGTTAAAAGCCCCATCCCCAGGGTTTCACCCTCAGTGTTTCTGATTCTATAGATATGGGAATTTGCATTTCTAACGGTTTCTAAACCTTTAGGATATACTTCTCCAAATGAAATTCCATTCAGAGAATGCATTGCCAAGTCTATAGTCTGTTCTTGGTTCTTCTCTTATTCTACCTCCTAGCAACACTTGATGTGAGTGATTTCTACACTTTTGTCCATTTTTTTCCACCTTTGTTCTCTTCCCATCTCAATTCTCCTTTATTGCTTCCTCTCTTCCAGAGTTCTAAAATAGCCCAGTTAGATCTGGAGTTTTTCTTTGTTCCATGTATATGATCTTCCAGGTGATCTCCTCTGGCTTTGTCTATCATTGCCATATTATACCATGCATACCATTTGATGATAGCTTCCCCATCCCACCCATGCTCTGTTCAAAGTGCCTGATGTACTATTTGCAATCTGATATGTCCAGAACTCTTGTAGAATGCACCTTGATTCTTACGTAAATTTCTAAAATCTGTATGAAAACTCTATTATTCCTGTCTCTTGACTTCTCTTCAAACTCAATAACAAATTATCTTATGTCTCCTAATTTCCTTCCTTCACAAGAGGCCCTGTGACTGAATAATTTATCCACATGCCTAAACACATTTCCTATAATTATTCCTAGTTTTCCATTGCTTAGTTTCTGGATCTCTTTGAGATGGACTATATATAATCGATGACATAATTTTGCATGGAGTAAAGATAATCATGAAATATGAAGCAAAGAGCCATAAAAGGATCTTTTTAGCAATAAAGAGAATATCTATGTGTGTCATTCATATGTATATTTGTATAAAAATATATCTGTGTATATATTTGGAAGCCAGAATAGTCACTGCAGTCTTCATTCAGAAAAATTTTTATCCTGAAATTTGAGAGTCCAGGTTTGATCATTTAAAACACAATTCAATACATCTTTTAAAAAAGATTCATCTTTTTACATAAAACTAAAATTGTGTGTATGTGTATGAAAGATGGCTTAATATCCAAATCTGTTTAAAATGTTTACCAGTGTAAGAGCTATTTTAGATTGTCATCATAGAATGTTTTAGGTCTTTCAGTTCTATTGAGGCTCTACATAAGTTATTTTAATCAAATTCAAGTTTGTAGTTACCTCAGTCTTGTTTTTGTTAATATAGCAAAATACCTGAGGCTAGATACTTTATAAATAAAAGAGATTTTTTACTTCATAGTTCTGGAGATCCAAAAGCATGGTACCAACATCTGCTCAGCTCAGATGAAGGCTTTATGGTGGAGAATCTCACTAGCAAGAAATGTGTATAAGAGAGACTGCACAATGAGACAGAAGCCAAAGGGATTCAGGAGCCAGGATTGTACTTTTTATAATAATCCACTCTTATCAGAACTAATGAGGATCCCACGAGAATTACATTCATTTCTCCCAAGGGTGACGCCCCCAGCGACCCAATTACCTCCACAAGTCTCCACTTCTTAAGGGATCCACAATCTCCACTGCAATATCACACACAAGCCTTTTGTGTACACCCTCAAACCTTATGCAAACCACAGCAGTTGTATTGACCTACCAACTGGTCTGCGCTAACGCTAGTCAAATCTATTTTGGATTTCACTACTTCCTTCCAAATGTCCTATGTCAAAACAGTCAAGAAGTATTTATGAATATCCTATGGTCAGCCTGCAACTGCAGTGATCAAGGGTCTCATTTGATTTTCTTGCTTACTTTGGACACAGTGACCAAATCCTGGTCTTTGAGAAATAAGGCAAAGTGAATCCAGATGTGTGTCCTGGTGGGCTCCCCCCAAAACAAGGAGAAAACAGGAGGCGAGAGAAAGAACACAGGATTTTTAGATAGAAAGGGCCCAGTTATATACATACTATCTGAATAGGAATAGCTACCCCAAAATTTCCCCAGTAATGCTTTCCTATCAAGTCATCATTTGTCCATTATTTCTTACTTACTTCATTTCCAAGCAAAAGCAATAAAAGTTAACAATTTTTCTTTATGGTCTAGATTAGAAAACAAAGCTAAATTCGTCCAGTGGAATTCATTTAATTGGAATTTGTTACTCTGTATGTTTTGCTATAATGCCCTAATGCATGCTAATTGTGCAAGTGAATAAGATACTGAGAACTAGATTGGCAAAAAAATTTTCAAATTTCACTGGCACATGAGATTATATCTGTATCAATGTACACATTTCAATATACTCCAGTCCTTCCTAATGCATAGTAAGTCCAGACACCTGTGGAATTTCCCTCCCTCAAGTACTTTGGGTTATTCTCAGAGTGATGGCCTTTCTCATGTACTTAGAAACCATTTCAGTACTGCCCTTGTCTTTAGACTCTGAACCAATGCATCTATCTGGCTGCCAGGGCTTGCCTCTTGATAACCTCTGCTTGTGATCTGTGGGACTGATGGGAAGAAGTGTAAGAAGAAATCTTTTGTACTCCATCTGTCTTATATGGTTCTCTTTTTCCCCCTCTGCCTTTCCCTTAATAAAACAGGATCTGATGCAAATCATTTCAGGTCATCTGTTACTGAAAGAAATAAAAAATAAAAATCACAATGCCATTAGAGTTGGGGAAAAGCCCCCCAAATCTGAGGAAACAGTGAAGAAGAGATTGTAACAGAGAAGGAGAAGGAATCACTTGGTGAATCATTGAAAGGGACAACTGGGGCTCAATTCCATTGGAGACCTATGAAGGAAGCACAAGGAAGCACCATTGAATTGTGCTTCTGAAGGGCAAGATATTGAGACATCTATCTGCTGACTTTTGTCCCCCATTGGTTGAGGGTTTACTCTGTGGAGTAACTCTCTGATAGTTCTAGCCTGACTGTACTCAAGCTTAGCTGCTTCTATAGCTGTGGAGAAAGTCCCATAGCAAAAAAAGTAGAGCAAAGCAGGTGCAGAATGCCCACAGCAAGAACTCAGGAACTGTCCACCACAGCTGCAGCTGAAAGCAGAAGAGGACTTGAAAGATGTGATGCAGGGTGCTCAATGCACCTGTGACAACTAGTGTCCATGATATTCAGCCCAATGGTTCTGCCTGTAACTCATGTAGGGTAGGTAAGAACAGATTATCTGGATGATAAATATTAACAGTCTCTACAGAACCAAACATTTGTTCAGGTGCTAGGAAAAAAGAAAAAAGGTAGTTAGTATGATTGACAGACCATAAACTTCAGAGAGAGACAGATATAAATCCAAATTCCTGTTCCACCATTCATTGGCTGTGTGCTCTTAGAGAATCAGAAAAAATAAAGAACTTACAAGAGTACATTTGAAAAATAATATTAATAGCTGGGATTCTGATGGGAAGTAAACAACCAATATAAGTACCTAGTCCAATGTCTAGCACACAGTAGTCATTCAATGAACACTAGTTCCTCTCTGCTACTTTATGAAACAGAACTATTTTCCCTCATAGAGCCATTCAGATGAAAGAGTACACATCTCGCCGAGAGCATTAGAGCTTGAACATCATTTAAGCCATTTCCTTAGATTCCCAGGAACTTTTAGTTTACTCTGTTAATTACAACTTTACAGTATATTCCTAATTGTATCCAATTTTGAAAGATACAAACTACCCTAAATTGATCCAGAGACATTCTTATGTAAAATCTAACACAGTAAAAAGTCTGTTCAGCATTTCCCAGCAACTAGCTTGGGAGTCTCAAGATTTTAAAAATCATCAGGCTCTTAACATCAGTAGAATAAAACTGGATAAGAAAAGAAATCCCATTCCCATGTTTTTCACGCAACATATCTATGAGAGATGGGGCTCAGAGCTCTAGATTTTATACAAAGTTATTCTAAATCACTGCCACGTCTGGAAATTTGACTCAACAAGCTACTTGATAATCTTAAAGTCACTAATAATCTTAAAATTCAATTGTGTGGATTGAGCTCTGTTTGGATTTCTTCCCTTTATGTCCTTTAATTAAGAAATTGTCCCTGTCTCCCTATCCGCCACCAGAATCCGTGGACTAAAAGAAAATAAGATAGATTTCATGTACTACCTTAACTCCATAGCCCTGCCAATGTGCCTTTTATTATTTACTCTTGTGAACAATCCTGTGGGTTATAGACAGGGAAGCTGAGCCTCAGAGGAGTCAGGCAGGAACTCATAAATAGGTCTTCGGCTATCTTTCAGTAAAATTTTTCTGAATCGTGAAGACTTCACTTTTTAAATTTTCAATGCTTTCTCTCCTATTTTACATTCAGAAAACCTCTTCAAATACTTTGGCATAACATTGGACTTTTAGGAGCAGAATGCTGACACTGAGACAAGATGAAGTGATTCAAATCAATTTATTCATGCAACCAATGTAAAAAGCACTTATTTAAAAAATCATCATTCTGCCAACATATTTAATTTAGATGGAAAATATTTGCTTTGCTGACTGGCTGGTTAATCATCTCAAATAATTACAACATTAAAATAATAATTTGTCAGAAAAAGGTGACAGCCTTCCAACGGAAATAATACATTCATACAACTCTGTATTGAGAGAGCAGCTAAAGTTTGCTTTTTATGTTAATTTGTTTATCTGAGCTTGTAGTTATTTAGCACGTGTTTTTACTCATTTTCTTTCAAATCCTGTATATTGCCAGCCCCCTTACTTATGACAAGCCAATGAAGTTAGTCTTCTTTTTTTTATATACAAAGTATCTTGACATGAGCCCTTGCAGGGTTCAGAAACCCTCATTCCTAACTTCTTGGCAGGAATTAGCCTCCTTTAATTGTGATTTCTTCATCCACTGATTTCTAGAAGTTTCCTAGGGCATTGACCTAAAATTCCTCAGTTTTCCTCTGCTCTGTTTTTTTCTTTTTTTCTCTCTTATTGTCAGCATCTTTCCTGAGGCAGATGACTCCTATGTTATTATCTCACTTATAGGCCCAGTTGTTTTCTGATGCACCACCAATAGTTTCAGTTCTATGAACTGCCACATGATTGAGACTCAACTATACTGTTAATAGGAGTGCAGTGAAAGTTTGGGAACCAGAAACACAACTTAGACTACTGCTAGTTGTCTTTAGGAGACCATGAGCCTCCCTGTTGGCTCTCTAGCAGGATTCAGCTCCACTGGTGGGGGTCAGCTCCACTTCTGCCACCAGGAAGCTATAGCAGCTGAGAGTCTCAGACTCAACTATCTCTTTGCCAGAAACAAGAAGGAGCTCTTTAATTTCTAAGGCTTATTTTCTGTCCTAGAATGATTGGCACAGGGAATGTGCATGTTCTTCAAGGGAAAATATTCTAAGCCCATGATGTAGATTCATGCTGTGTCTAGTGCAAAGTGTCATTGTTCATGGCGTATTTCCCAAATGTGGTTATTTGACCTTAAATGAGCAGGGATACCAACAGTCCAGTGTAGGTGGCACCACGCCAGTTCAGTCTTCTCCTTTTCAGAGGATTTTCTATGAAGAGAAGAAATTTTCTCCCATCTCCTAGAGTAGAGTCTTAGCTCCTGAAAGGAAATACTGAAATACCTGAGAGGAAATAAAGTATAAACAAAAATTGTTTATACTTTCCAAAACACATGGTGCCTTTCTGCCTTAAGGTGATTTCTTATTGTATATGGGCTCCTTGTTACCATTAACCCAACTTCATTCCCCAGAAGAATAACCAGTGCCTATTTGAAATATTAGTTTTCAGGTGAATTTCCAAGAACAACCAACGGACACTCTCTTACGTCTGCATGGCCAGAGGGCTTAGCAATGAGGTTTTCTACAAGGATGAATGCCAATATCTGCTTCAGAATATTTAAACTGCCTGTATTCCCCTTAGGTTCTCCACTTCATATCTCTTAAGACACAATCTTCATTTTCAGTAGATACTTCATTTAAATCATATTTTCAATGTTGCTACTTTATGTGGTTTACCAAATTTATTCAATATCCACTTAAAATGAGATGGGAAAATTTTATGCTATCCTTAGAATTGGATATGGTTTTGACTATGTCTCCCAGGTGTTTGTATGTTGAAATTTAATTCCCGTTGTGAGGAGTTAGGAGGGCAGAAACACTATGACTATGATAGGACTTATGGAAGGTGATTAGGATCAGATAAAGTCATCAGAGTGGAGCCTTCATGACTTGATACTGGTGGTTTTATAAGAACCAGAAAATACATGTGCGGGCACTCCCTGTCTCTTGCCGTGTGATACTCTATGCCACCCAGGATTCTTTCAGCAAGGTCATGACCAGATGTGGGCCCTCAACTTTTGAAATCCAGAATCATAAGTTAAAGTCAATCTATTTTCTTTATAAAGTTATCCAGCCTTGAATATTTCCTCATAGTAATGAAGGATGGATTAATACATGCTATTATCAAAAGCAACTAGCATAAGACCATATGTGTCAGCCTCTTTAAGGAAAATTATCTACTTTTTTAGGTCAAGGAAAGAGATCATAAAACTTTATAATATATAAATAAAATAGATCCAGGTATATATTATGGTCAAAGAAGAAACGGCTATGAGAAACAAAGTTAAAGTAAGGAGAGAGAAAAAGACAGGGATATTAATAAACAAAGACTAAATAATAAGACAGGAAAAAATATACCAATGAAAGCACATATACATTAAAATAGCACACATCTAAGACTCCATGTAAGTAAAATGAAATGGAGAAGATAGACTGAGACTGAGAAATACACAGAAGATCATGGGAAATATGAGGGGTGTATGTCCACTAGAAACTGAAAATTGGGTTCCCTTTTTTATTTTTTAGGTTAGGCACAAACAGGACAGTAAACTCTGTGAATTTAAATCATAATCATATGTTTCTAGAATCTCAAACTAGTACTCATTCTAATTTTAAGAATCTCTTTAAAATCAAACTTGCATTTTAAATCCACATTTTAGGTACCTATCTGCCTCAGTGAAATATTAATAAGTTTTTATAATATCCTACATGGAAAATTAGTCTTTCTTCAGAGATATAATCTACTTATTTTGGGAAACCAAATTAGGTGTTCTATAGCCACTTAAACATTTTTAGCACAGAACCCTATAGCTGAACATTCTCTAAACTTGAAGTTGCTCTCCTAAGTAGTTCAGTACTTAAATCATTCAAATAAAACAAGCTTTAGATCTGAGAAATACAGATCTAAAATCAGATTCTGTCATTTATCCTAGCCATAGGAACTTAACACATTATAACCTAAGATTCCTTTGTGTGTCTTCGCTCTTGTTTTATAAAAGGTTACAAAGTGAAAACTGAGATGATGTATATAAAATACCTAGCCCAGCACTGGCATACCTCCTTCCTAAGGTCCTTCATTTTCTGCCTGCTATGTCACATGCCTGCTAGTGTGTCAGAAGCTTTGATAAGCATGCTTAATTGACTGATAAGGAAAGGACGACTCCTTCTATTACAGTACCTGTAACTGACACTTGCTTTTCTGTGTGCCAAGCACTATTTTAAGTGTTGTTCATATGTACCTTATCTGACTCATTCAGCACACTACAAGGCAAACGAGGAAGCAGGATGAGAAAGGTTAAATAATTCCCCAAGTTCTAGTAAGCTGGCCAGTAGGAAAACTGAAATTCCAACTCAATTGTCTGGATGCAGAATTTTACCAGCAAAGCATACAAGATCTAGTCCAAGGATCTTAACACCCACTGCTGATGTTAATATTCTTTAAAAATAAATCAATAAAAATTGTAGAATTTATTTTCCAAAAATTTGTCCCAATTCAACACATTATTTGGCTTCTGCTTTTAAATGGAGGATATGTTTAAAGAAATGGAGTTTTAATTATAGGAAGCCTGATATTTCACATGGCTTATCTTCATCCTTCCTATCTTTGGTTAAGTGTAGGAAGTTCTGCTGTGAGATAATATTATACTTAAAAAAAGAGTCTTTATAGGCTTCTGTGCTTATGAGTTTGAGCAAAGATTACATGAAATTAGCCTAGGAAGTTAAGCAGAGCTACAACAAAGGGCCACCAAGAGAACCTGGATCTTCATTCCTTCACATTTTCCCATACCTCATTTATTTATCCAACAAATAGGTATAGGTTGCCTATGATAGTGCTGGAGTATTGACTTAGGAGAGGAGGTATTAAATCTGACTGAACTCACATTTCTGTTGCAAGAGAAAGACAAGAACAAAGGATCTAATTCTGTGTATTTGAAGTTTCAAGTTTTTCTTTTTCCTCTCCTATCTTTTCTCTCAGAGCACCAAGAATGCTGAATGATAATTTTATTCTTCCTAGTCATGCCAAAGCAAAAACCAAGATTGCAAGAAATCCCTGACCTTCCTAACAGCTGAAGAGTCTTAGTTTTCCCTTCCAGAAACAAGTTATGTTGGCTCTTAGGACAATGGAAAATGGGAAGGCTCAGTGGCTACTCAATTTAGAGAGGGCACAGAACAACTTGCAATGAGGTGGAGGCTTGGAGAAGACTTTGTCATGAGATCCATGTGGAAGCATGAAAAAAAAGTGATAGAGGACATGTAAGTACTTGAACCATCCTCGGAGGACACATATGGATAGCCCTGCATGCCTGGCCATAATCATTAGCTATTATGGCCTTTATCCTTTATTGTTCTCCTATTTTAATCATGGCCATTTCTTTAGCACCAGGGATCTTGTGCCAGCGTGTTTCCATGGTTGGATTTAGACTGCCAGTTTCATCCC
Organism: Geosciurus inauris; assembly: GCA_004024805.1. Lineage (NCBI taxonomy): Eukaryota > Metazoa > Chordata > Mammalia > Rodentia > Sciuridae > Geosciurus > Geosciurus inauris. The sequence continues at coordinate 24,925 of PVHX01002402.1, read as the reverse complement.
TTGTCTTACTCTGCCTGTCTTGTCCACTTGATTTCTGCTGCTCATTCCTCCAGCTTTCCAGGATAACCTACAAAGTCTTAGCCAGCTTACCTCCTCTCTTGGGTTTAGTAAGGCTTCCCTGATCTCTTTTGTGCTCCTATTTAGAATTCTGATTTCTTCTTATCATCTGAATGATCTGTGTTCATTTCTTTTTTCTTCTTTTTTTAGTTGTAGATGGACACAATATCTTTATTTATTTATTTTATGTGGTGCTAAGGATCAAACCCAGTACCTCACATTTATGAGGCAAGTGCTCTACCACTGAGCCACAACTCCAGCCCCCTGTGTTCATTTCTATATATAAACAGAAAGTGCTTCTTGGGAATAAGAAGACTCCATGTTAATATTGTATCTACAGAAATATAAATCTACATGATCAGTTCAATTTGTAGTAAGCACAGAAGGGAACACAAGAGTGGGGATTGTTTAAATTGTAGGTCTGAACTGTATAACCCCAAATAGGAACTGCATTGTAAGCATTGCATTTACCCTCTGTGGCAGGGTTCTTTGTTGAGTTCTTTGCTAGGTGATGTAGGAAGGGTTAGGCAGTGGGTCTGACGTGTACTAATAGAACCCATTGTTAAGAGGTAGGGATAAAGAAGTTTTTGGAAAAGTCACCCAGAAAATGTTTTTGAGAGGTTGTGAAGATTAAGTCACACAAGAAAGTGATCAAAACATTGTTGTTCATTATTGGTTACTCAGTGACAAATAATAATTGAATGTGAGCCATACAGTATCCAATCCATGGGTAACGTTGTTAACTTGGGGCTTACGATTATAACTATATGCTTGAAATAGTTCATTGCATTCTACTTTAACAGTATGATAGCTATTGAAGCAAAAAAAAATTTCTCCAAGACTTATAAAGGAAAAAATATTCAAAGTTGAGGAAGTGTGTAATATGTCAAAGATGGCTACAGTTCTGAGTCGTTGAAGGGACAGATGTTCATCTCTTTTTATTATGCTGGGAATTCTTCCAAATTATATTAGCACTCAATATGAACCACTGCATAGCTAATGCACAGCCTGGTGCATCATTCAATCACACAGCACTCCACCATCAGTCAATCAATGGGCTTATCCTTACTATTTAACTTTTGTCACAGTCTACAATAGGTCATACGCTATGTGCAAACCAATTATTAAGATTTCTACTTAAAAGCTCAAACTCTTTTCCCCCTAATTTATATAAAAGTTGAGGAAACTATTTAAAGTGTAATGGCTCTTTGAATTTAAACTTAATATACTTTGGGTTTGGAAAGAGTACACGTCAGGAAATCATTACTGTGCTGAGGTTTGACTCACACATCTATTTCTGTACTAATCTCCCATCAAGGAACAAAATAGTCTTATCCTTACAGTGCCAATCAGCTTAACCCCCAAACCCATCACTCAGGTATCATTTTCCAGTTACATCTTTATATGGGATTTCCTGTCATTGCTATATGATGGAACCCCAAATTACTGCCTATGAGTGCATGTCTATATATCATTACCTCTCATCAATTTGATCGATGGGAAAATTCACCTTTAAGGAAAAAAGAATGTAACCACAAACATCTAAAAACTAAAAACTATCCTATTTACACGTTAAAAGATATAATTTTTAAAAATAAATTTTGTCTCACCTTCTCAGTTTATCCTAAGCCTGAAAAAAAAAATACCCTTAATTAAGCAAATTAGTAACAGAAAGACGAGAAATATAAGATGAGATATTCTTGGTCCTTCCAAGTTCTAAATCACTGAAATGATGATCATTTAAACATCTGAAATCTTGCATACACAAATGACTGTGGACTTAAGGAATCTTCTCAGAGTTCTTGTATTTGTTAGGAAAGAAGTCATTGAGTAGCTGAGGCAAAATATAGCACTTAACTGGAGCTTTGTCAAAACTATCTCTCCCTTCTTGATGCTGATATGAAGTAAAAATGTAACATGACAGGTAGACTCCTTTAGGAGATGACTAACAGAATGCTTATTGACCCAGAAGGTTGAAATATGCAGCCTTCTGGAAAAACACAATAGAGGCAACTTTGATTAGCTCCTTAAGTTATTCTTTCAAAAGTGCAAAGAACCCATTATTCACACAACAGCTGAGATGTATGAGTGTCCCTGATGTGCGGGGTTTACAGAGGAGTGGCAAGCAACTCAAAGGAGTAGATTGGACAAGCCAGTGGACACATCTCAGAAGACTGAGCAACTATCCTAAAACCCTGGACTCCTGGTCCCTGTTTATGCCAGACGCAGTGAGCAACAGTGGTCTCCATTCTTAACTCTGACACCTGCCTCAAGATGCTGAGACTGTACATTAGGACACAAGCATAAGTGTAGAGCCACAGCAAACGGACATCCCTACTTATAGGCAAAAGAAATATCTGTGGATACAAAGCCATTCATTTTCACTCTTCTTTCAAGGAGAATGTCCATTGAAGCTTTATATTTCTAAAATGTGTAGCCTGAGGCAAAGAGACTTGAGAGGAAGAGGAAGAGTGTGGGAGGAAAGGAAGGATTTGCTATTCCTTTATAAACTCTTTTAATACATCAAGGTTTAGGATTTAGCTCATAGACTTTTCCCAGTATATAGAGAAAATATCTCTTTCACTTGTAGGCCATAAATCTGTCTTCTTTTTAATAGTAGGACATGTGACAAAATGAGAGAGAAATCCTGTGGGGTTATATATATATATATATATATATATATATATATATATATATCCTTGAGAGTTTGAGGAAATTTAGAAAAAGATGATATGACACAAGATGGTAAAAAGAGGAAATGACTAGTCACATGTCCTCAGAAGTAAGGAAATCTCAGGGGAGTGAGAAGCTCTTATTCTGGCTTTCTCTATGGGGTTTGGGTGAGTGTGTCCACCAGGATCAAATCATATCAAAGTAAACCAAAGGGTACAAGTGAAATTGGGCAGACAACAAGGAGGCCCTGAAATGCGTCTTTCCTGCTTCACTCATGTTTGTGTGTCACAGGGACCCAGAAGTTGTCCTTGTAGTAGGAAGAGGCGGAAGCAGGAGGGCTGAATTGAGAGCTACAGGCCCAGTGTGGGCACCGTGGAAAGGATGCAGTGGAAGGTGGGGAGTGTAGAGCACCTGCGAGAAATGGAGCAAGGCTGAGTCAAAGAGGAAGGCCAAACTAAGAGAAACCAGATACTGAGTTATGCTAGACACAGGCATCAGCTACGATGTGAGCAGGCCCCCCCTGACAGGTGGGCAGAGGGAGATGCGCCAGAGTCTCAAGATGCCAGAGAAAACCACCTCCAAGGACGCAAACTCTTTCCCTCCACCATGAGCTTGCCTTGCCACACACTCATATTTACCCAGTAACTAGTTGGAGAGAAGATGGAGAAGAAATACAAATCAGATCTATTTTTCTTTCCCTAGCGAATCTGAGCAGATCCTAAGTTAATGAGTCATTTAAACCTAAATGACATTGTTAGTCTGCTCAGGCTGCACTGTGGCTTAGATCTTGAATGTCCCACAGAGGCCCATGTGTTAAAGGCTTGGTTCCCAGGGTGGTGTTATTGGGGAGGTTGTAGACCATGGATAGGTGGGGCATAGTGAGGGGTCTTATGTCATCAGGAGCATTCCCCAAAGGAGACTGTGGGAACTCAGCCCCCTTTTCCTTTCTCTCTGTCTCTTTTTCTATCTCTGTTTCTTGACTATGTGGTAAGTGGTTTGCTCTGCTGTGCATTCCCACCGTGATGTACTGCTTCACCACAGGGTCAGAACAACAGGGCCAACCAATCATGGACTGGAACTCTAAAACTAAGAGTAAGAATAACTCTTTTATCTTTAACATTTGACTTTCTCAGATATTTTGTTACAGGGACAGAAAGCTAAGGCAGGCTGCCTTAACAAAATTGCATAAGCAGGGAGACTTAATAAAAAATGATTTTTTCACAGTTCCAGAGGCTGAGAACTCCAATAACAAGGCGTTGGCCAATTCATTTCCCAGTAAGGGCTCTCTTCCTAGTTTTCGGAGGACTGCCTTCTCCATGTGTCCTCATAGGGTGCAGAGAGAATTCTTGTGTTTCTCTCTCTCTGGGTTGGTCTCATAAGGGCACCAACCCTCCCACATTAGGGCCCCAACCTAATAACCTTATTTAACCTTCATCACCTCCTTACAGGCCTCGTCTTCAAATATAGTCATATTGGAGGTCAGGCTTAAACATACGAATGGGGGATGGGTAGGTAATTCATTCCATAGGGGGCACCAAATGTTTTCATTTCTCTACCTAGTGGACTGAAGTTTTGTGGGAAACAAAATTAATTATAGAATGCTATGGTTAGCATGTTGGTCCCTTCCAAAACTCATACTGATGTTTAATTCCAATGCAGTTGTGTTGGAAGGTAGGGCCTTTAAGAAGTGATTAAGCCACAAGAGCTCTGCTTTTATGGGCAAGTTTAAAGGCCTCTAAAAATTGGTCTCTCCCTTTTCTTCCGCTGCCTGAGGAACACCATCCTGAGGATGCAGCAATCAAAGCTCCATCCTGGAAGTGGAGACTGAACCTGCATTAGACGTCAGCCCACTGACAACTGAATCCTGAACTTGCCAGCTTACAAAACAGTAATACATACATTTTAGACTTTATAAATCACCCATTCTCAGATATTCTGTTATGGCAGTATAAAACAGGCTAAGATGTAGACAAAGAAGCCATATCTTCTCTGTATACCTGGATGCATGGGGAGTTGGAGATATGAGCATACTTTGTGTTATGGTTTGGACATGAAGTGTCCCCGAAAAGTTCACGTTTGAGACAATGCAAGAAGATTCAGAGGAGAAATGATTGGGTTTTAAGTGTTAATCAGTGATTTAATCCCCTGATAGGGATTAAGTGAGTAGTAACTGAAGTGGTAGGGAATGGCTGGAGGGGGTGGGAATTGGGGTGTGGCTTTGGGGTATACATTTTGTGTCTGGAGAGGGGAGTCTCTGTCTCTGCTTCCTGATGATGCAAGCTGCTTCCCTCTGCCACACTCTTCTGCCATGATATTCAGCCTCACTTGGAGCTCCAAGGAATGGTGCTAGACTTCTATGGACTGAGATCTCTGAAACTATGAGCCCTCAAATAAACCTTTTCTCTTCTACAATTGTGCTGGTCAGGTCTTTTAGTCACAGCAGCGAAAAAGCTGACTACAATACTTTGTCTTTTTCTGAGTGTCCATAAATGAACATAACAATGAAGTGACGAGCTAGGACTTGCAATGGCCCAGGCCCTGTGTCTGGGGATAACCTTAGACCAACAAACTGGACATGGTGCACTGGGCTTACTACAATCCATTTTTTAAACTTGACAATGATTTCAAAATAGTGATCCTACCCCCCTTATATATATTCCTCCTTTTTCTCTCTCTTTGCATTATGTATTTCTCAGTGGATCTAACTGACTGGAGCATTCTATCAAATGAATTGCTACTTTAAGAAAGTGTTTTTCCATGTGAAGAAATTAATGGCTCAGGCATTTTCTGAGTTCAATGTTAAAGAAAAAATATCCAATATTACCGTGTGAGGCAGGTTAGTAATGTGCAGGAAAAAAACGGTTCCTCTTTCTTTGGAGTAAACATATGTAGCTTACAAATAAATCCCAATTCTCATGTTTCCTTTTAAAGAAATCCTAGCTTCCCCAAAACATTTTGACAAAGATGGTCTATGAATAAATCATTGCTTTCTGTAATGGGGATAAATAAAACCAAGGGTGTTCTCTGCATGCTGCTTTTTCCTCATGACACTGACGGAAGTGGAAGGAAATACATTTGAGAACCATGAAAAGAAAAAATTAGGAATCAGAAATCAGATTCATTGTGATCAATCCAGATAGAAAATTTGGGGATTCTGTTAAAAATACATTCTCTATTATTTGCTGCATCAGGAGACATTGGAATCTGAATACTCTATCTCCACAAGTTTAAAAATATTAATAGTATTTTACTTCAAAATCATCTAAGGCATCTATATATGCTTCTCAATAGAAATATCCAAGTCCTTGAAAAAGGTTCCACATTACAGTGGGAAATCAAGAGACTTGTGAGAATCAAGAAACCTGTGTTCAAAAGCCATCTTTCCACTACTTACTTTGCTAAGCCTCTCTGTTTGGGAGTGGTTTGAGTGGTTCCCCTGTGGTTTATGTGCTCATTGCGGCAGTGTTGAGGTGGTAGGACCTTAAAAAATGGGGCCTAGTGGGAAGTCATTAGGTCATGGGGGTGCTAAAGGGATTACTGCAGTCCTTGTGGGACTCAGGTAGGTTCCATGAGGGTGAGTTGTTACACAAAGAACAAGCCTGGTCCCTAAATCTCTCTGGCATCCTGCATTACCACGTCATCTTTTCTGCACACACTCCTGCTATTGAAATGCCGTCTGCCAGAAGGCCCTCACCAGAGGCCAAACAGATAGAGCAGCCCAATCTTGGATTTTTCACCCTCTAAAGCTGTAAGCTTAGTAAACCTCTTCTCTTTATAAAGTACCAAGTCTTAGGTATTTTGTTTTAGTAACAGAAAACAGACTAAAATGATCTCTTTAGTTATAAAACATCTCATCCATTGCAATAGGTTACTACGGGGCTCTAAAGAAAAAAAGTCAGATACAAACACAGATTACAAGTAGAATATCTTGTTTGTAGCAGGCTTTAAAAATATATATTTTAATAGAATAATCATATCAATTGAAATGAATATGTTTAAGTTTTTATCCATATGTACATTAGCAACCTCCAGGAAAGACTATTCTTTTCAGTTATCTCTGAATTTATATACTAAAGCATAGAATCAGGCAATTCAAAGATGTGAAAAAAAAAAAATGTGAGCAGATGCAGTTAGCTTGGAAGGAAAAGAGGAGAAAAGAAAAACTCCACTGAGAAGCAGTACACCTTTAGGCTGTGCGCTTATTCCTGACATAGTATCTAAAGCACTCTCAGAAGCTTAACTGGAGTTAACAGTCTGATGCAGTTGAGTTTTATTTGGTGTGGCCAGATTGCCATTTTGGTAGGCTTATTGTTCAACAGCTGCTCATCTAATCAAGAAGAAACTCAAAACTCAATGAAGAGTCATTTTCTCGCCTCTTTTCATTCCTGTGTTAGCAACAATCAAATTACATTTCAAAATATGTCATATGCAGGAAAATTTAGAGTGTTCAATAAAGCCAGCTGCAGAAGACTGAAAGTCAGCTCAAAGTCATATCAAGACAAAAGATTTTTCTTTTTTCTTTTTGGCTTGGAATGGTCACCTATAGCAATAGCATTTATTTAAAGGTTGTTCCTTTTGAAAATAAATGTGAGGCACTGAGTGAAGTCACAGAATTTCTTCTAGCTTTAATAACACCTGCAATACCATGACTCCACTGATTTACATATGCTCAGAGTGACCTCTTTCTACAAGGGTAGTAGATATAATAGCCCAGTAAGAACAGAATTATGCTTACTTGATCTGCCAATGATCACAGTAGAGAACAAGCACAACAGAATCACCTAAACTGGAATCCCTAGGACAGAAAATAGTATGGGTACTTGGAATTGCACAATTCTAGGGCCACTGATCACAGAGAATGTCATGCTATTCATGTAGTGGCCTCATGGTTATATATTTTTCTGAGAAGTAGGGCCAGAGTTTCCATCAGACTTCTAAAAATATTCCTCCCTCTCCAAAGTTAAAAGTATCCATTAGTTTTTAAGACACAGGATAGAAAGCATCTTACCTTTATGTCTGATTTCTATTTTCCTCTGTTACACAAAAGACCAATCCTACTAAGTGCCTTCCTTAAAATTAGGTTAGAAGTTTGATTTATAGTTAACTGATTATTACTCAAAAGATAATTATCCATGTGCTTTATTTGTGATTTTTTTCTGGCTATTATACTTCTGTCTATCTTTGCAGATTGATTACAAGTTTGCCTATCCGAGCAAAGTCAGGAGGCAAATGAGGTTAATTTATTACTTATGAATTCTTCTGAAAAGATGGATGAAGAGGATATACTAATGTAATCTATAGATTTTTCAAGGAAAACTATTTTGACATTTTCAGTTTTTCTTGTAAATCACATGTCCTTTACCAATGATAACTGGAAGGCAACCTTGCCTGAAAGACAGTTATTTATAATGCCATACATGGCACATGCTCTTTCTCTTGCCAGCAATATGCTCTTTCAAAAAAAATTGGAAAAGAAAATACATTAGCTATCAAATGCAATGTCTAATGTCCCATGAAACTGGGTGTTAACACAAACAGGTGTGTAAGGGTGTGTGTGTGTGTGTGTGTGTGTGTGTGTATGGAGTGGGGGATGCAAAAAATATCAAGCATTCACTAAAGAAGTGAAGTGGCCAATAACCATTCCACAGTAACCTGTCTTCCTGATGAGTATTGAGTAGCTGCTTCTCCAATTCTGATACTGAGGAAATAGACAATTTGCTCACTCAACACCAAATAAATGCAGAATTCATATGTTGTGATAACAGCTGATGCAGCAATATAAAAAGAAACTAACTGCTCAGGCAGAAGGAATTAAATCACCTGGTAAAGTAAATGAAAGTTTTCTACTTTTAATCAGATATTGATTGGTTACCATAATATTCTCCTACAGCAATAGCTGCAGGCATGAGAAATAGAAGAAGAATGGAAGAGATTTTCAGGAGGATATGAAATAAACAAGTGTGTGGGACTTGGAAACGCTGCAAAATGGCAATTGATACTTTAAAAGCTTGGTTGTACTCTTGCATCATATAATAAAGCCTGCTCTTATCGTTGGCTTGCTAAAAGAGCATGGTTGTATTTCTGGACAGTCCTCCACTGTTAATAATTATCCTTGTTTACTGGATTTTCTTCCATGACCTCAATCTATTAGTACTATGAGTGGCTCAAGCAGTAAAGTCCTCAAATTTCAAGTTTCATTTTATATTATATCTCAACTGTATATAATTGCCATGTTATTGTATTGATGGACTTTAGATGGAGTCTATATTTCTTGCTTTGTAGACCACATGGTACAATGTACACAGACTTTTAATATTTTACTAGTTTGTGTGTGTGTGTGTGGTGCTGGGGATTGAACCCAGGGCTTTGTGCATGTGTGGCAAGCACTCTACCAACTGAGCTATGGCCCCAGCTCATTAATAGTTATTTTTAATGAGGAAGATCAGGAATGTTTTTCGTGTCTCAGAATGCTGAGAGTTCACTGGCTGGTAAAGCTTCTCTGCATGTCGATTGAGAAGTGAGTTAGCAAGGCTATGTTCCTAATATGAGAACAATTCTCTTTTACAAACATTTTAAGAACTCCCATTCTCTGCATAGCACTTTTCAAGATGTTAAGAGATAGGATAGGTACACTACTGTTCTCAAAAAGATTGTCATGAGCCAAGAAAGAAAAAGTATTTTTTTAAAAAATGAAATATCAACTGAACAAATACACACAAAAGCATGAGTCCAGTAAGGGATTCTGAATTTGTGTAGCCAGCCTAAGGAGAGGATGACTGATGGGCTAGAATCTGTAGCCTTACAAGAGAGACTGTTATACCAATCACAAGGGTGTAAGCAAGCAACCCCTAATTACAATGTGGTTAAATTAAAGTCATAAAGTATTGCTACAATTACAGTCCAGAGTTTTCAATACTCACAGCCCAGTGTTTTCAAGGATACAGGCTAAACACAAGATGGGAGAAATGTAGTGTGTGTCATCTCCCAACAATGAAATGGAATACAGAATTATGATACAGTATTGGGCTCACTGGACAAGATTTTCCGAGATTGCCCATATCATAACTCTGAAATAGCCAGATGCTAATATTTTTCTCAAGTTTGAAGGTTTCCCTTCTTAACTCTATCTCTGGAATGCCTTTACTTTGCTACTGATAAGATACACATTATGATGACTTTAAAAAAATACTTTGGATTAGGCAGAGGGGAGTGAAGGCACTGAAGGAGTTATGGGGGTAGGAAGGATAGCAGAATGCATCAGACATTATTACTCCATGTTCATATATGACTACACAACCGGTGTGAATTTACATCATGTGCAACCAGAAAAAGGAGAAGTTATATCCATTTATGAATGATGTGTCTAAATACATTCTGCTGTCATGTGTAATTAGTGAGAACAAATTTAAAAAATGAAGAAGACCTAAATGAAAATAAAAGGTGTTATTGACATTGCTGTTAATCAGAGAAATGTAAATCAAAATTGCAATGAGGTATTATCTCACCCCAGTTAAAATGGCTATTAGCAAAAAGATTAAAAATAAGGAAATTCTGGCAAGGTTGAGGAGAAAGAGCTATTACACTGTTGGTAGGAATGTAAATCAGTACAGTCATATGGTATTATGGAATACAGTATGGAAATTTCTCAAAAACTAAAAACAGAAATATCATTTGATTCATCAGTCCTACTACTGGGCATATATTCAAAGGAATTGAAATAATTTTATTAAAGAGATATTTGTATTCCCATGTTTATTAGAACACTTCACAATAACCAAGAAATGGAAGTCACAAAGGTGTCCATCAGCAAATGAATGGATAAAGAAAATGTGGTATGCATTTACAATGGAATATTACTCAGCCATAAAAAGAATGAAATCCTGTTATTTGTGGCAGTGTGAATGAAACAGGAGGACATTATGTTAAGTGAAATGAGTCAGGCACAGAAAGACAAATCGCATGTTATCAATCATTTGTGGAGGCTAAAAATATGTGATCTTATAAAAAAAAGAGAGTGGAGTAATGGTCACTGAAGACTAGGTATGTCAGAGTTGAGGAGGGATAGAGAGAGGTTAGATAACAGGTACCCAAATACAGTTAGATAGGAGGAATTCATTCTAGTCTTTTATGTCTCAGTAGGTAACTATAGTCTACAACAATTTGTTACAAATTTAAAAATAACTAGAGGGCTGGGAGTGTAGCTCAGCGGTACAGCGCTTGCCTCGCATGCGTGAGGCCCTGGGTTCGATCCTCAGCACCACATACAGAGCAATAAAATAAAGACATTGTGTCCATCAACAACAACAAAAAAAAATTAAAAAAAAAAAAAAATAACTAGAAAAGTATACCTAAACTTTCCCAACACATAGAAATGATGAATGTTTGAGGAGATGGAACTGGTAATTAATCTGATTTGATCACTGCACATTGAAAATATATATCAAATTATTCTACTGTACTTCAGAAGTGTATGCAAATAATATGTCAATTAAGCTTTTAATTAAAATACAGTGTTTATATATACAATGGACTATTATCTGGTCATAAAAATGAATAAATGATTTGGCATGGGGGCACATGCCTGTAATTCCAGCTACTTGGGAGGCTGAAGCAGGAGGATTACAAGTTTGAGGCCAGGCTGGGTAACTTCACAAGATCCTGTCTTCAAGAAAAAAATAAAAGACCCAGGGAATAGATAGAGCACCTCTGGGTTCAATCCCCCAGTACCACCAAAAAAGCAAAACTTATAAAGATCTGATATTATATAACAACAACAAAATAGACATTAGTAAGAGGAACACTAAAGTTTCAGATTCATAGATACAGTTCCCCAGAAGGAATTCTCCATTCCTTCCTGCAAATATTTTAGAATCTGGGTGTCCACATAAGATGACCTATAAGCTATCGCTACAGACTATGAAGATGAGGGTCAACTCAGTCTTATAAAATGTACCCTGCAGTGTGTCTTGAGGGTTTGAGGACACTACCATGTCCTGAATACCTCTGTACTGTATCACAGGCAGGTCACCATCATTAGTCATTTATTCCCTTTCTTTAAAAAATTAGGACACAAATTGTGACAAGCAGTAAGGCTAGAAAAGGATATCACAAGATGGCATAGTAGGAAACCCCAGATTTTCTTCCCCTCAGTAGACACAATGATTCAAAAACAATATATAGACCAATTCCCATTGTAGTAAATACAGAAACCAACTGAAAGTTTCCTGTACTCAAAGCAAGAGCACTATCAACCACCTTTCAGCTAGTAGGAAAAATGGAAGCATCCCTTCATAATAACTTCTCTCCCCAGAAAAATACCAGGAAAATCTCAACTTTGGATTTTCTCTGTGTTATGGTTTAGATCTTTAATGTACCCCACCCACCCAAATCTCATGTGTTAAGCAATGCGGGAGTGTTCAGAGGTGAAATGATTAAATTATGAGCTATAACCTCATAGTGGATTAATCCATTTGTTAGATGAATAATTTGAATAGACTAGTGGGTGGTAAATATACGTAGGTGAGATGTAGCTGGAAGAAGTAGGTCACTGGGGGTGTGGCCTGGAATATATCTGTCCATGGCCCTTCTCTCTCTCTCTCTCTGCTTCCCATCTGCCCCAAGATGAACAGCTTTACTCCACCATGCCCTTTTGCCATGATGTTTCTGCCTTAAATTCAGCCAGCCATGGACTAGACCTTTGAAACTGTGAGACCAAAATTATTTCCCCCTTTTAATTTGTTCTTGTCAGGTATTTTCATCACAGCTAAAAAAAGCTGAGTAACATACCCTGGGGAGAGAGAGAGAGAAGAGTGAAGAATTCAGACTGCACCACTATTCTGAATTTTAGGAAAGGGAGAGGGCATCCTGAGGGAGACATCTGCCTCAACTGTCTTGGAGCATTGGTGGAACCTGAAATACTTATTATCTGTGGGGACTATAGAGGAAAAACAAGACTGGGCATACTGCTGCTTCTCCAGATGACCAACAATATAGCACACAGGTACCAGAGGAAGCAAGAGATTATAAGCTTCTAAAAAATGAAATAAGTAGAAACCTTCATTAGGAATTTATCCTCATAGGTCCAAAGAAAATGTACCATGAAAAGGCTTGGCAGGCTCCCTGGAATACTACTGACTGATGAGTGAAAGCCTTTCCTTTTGTATGTGGCTAATCTGTAAAGACTGGGAGAGGTGATTATGGTTTTTTTTTTTCAAACACACAGAACTTTTTAAAAAAATACAAAGTTACAGGAAAACATGTCTCACCCAAAAGACCAAGATAAGCCTCCAGAAACCAATCCTAAAAAAACAGAGGCATATGAATTGCCTGATAAAGAATTCAAAATTAACTTCAAATGCTCAATAAGTTCATAAAAAATTATATACAAATAAAAATAGAATTTTAAGAAAGAAATAGAAAATATCAAAAAGAACCAAAAGTGACATCGAAGCTGAACAACACAATAACTACACTGACACTACTCATGCTTGTTATTATGGGGAAAAAAATGAACAGGAAGTAAAAAGCATTGATGAGGATATGGAGTAATTGGAGCTGTTGTGCCCTGTTGGAGGGAATGTAAAATGGTGCAGCTACTATGGAAAACAGTATCAAGTTTATGTTTTTAAATAATTAAAAATTAAATAACTATATGATCTTACAAACTTAATTCCAGGTGTTTATCCAAAAATACTGAAGTCAAGATCTTAAAAAAGATATTTGAATTTCAACATTCACTGCATCATTATTCACAATAGTCAAGAAATGAAATTAACCTAAGTGCCTATGGACAGATGTGGTATGTCTTAGTCCACTTTTTATTGCTGCAACAGAATACCTGAGACAAGGCAATTTGTAAGGAACAGAGGATTATTTGACCCATGGTTTTAGAGTTTAGGAAGTCCAACAGCATGAAGCTGGTATCTTGTTGACCTCTAGTGAGGACATTCTTGCTTCATCATGCCATCGTGGAGGGCATCCCATGCGGAGACAGAGAAAACAGGCAAACTTAGGGTTTCCCTTCATGTTCTTATAAAGCCACAAATGCCATCATGGGGGCCTCACCCTCATGACATCATCTAATCCTAACTATTGCCCAAAAGTTCTACCTCCAAATACCATTAGTATATGACTTTGGGAATTAAGTTTCCAATACATAAACTTACAAACCATAGCATGATACATAAACCTAATGGAATATTATCCAGCTTTTAAAATAAAACATTGCCATATGCTACAGAATGGATGAATTTTAAGGACATTATGCTAAGTGAAATAAGGTATTTACAAAAAGACAAACAATTTCAGCTATATGGGATATCTAAAGCAGTCAAACTCACAATAGCAGAAAGCAGAATGGTGGTTGCTAGGGGTTGGGAGAAATTTGACTTCAAACCAAACACCTAGAGATTAAAGAACAGAACAGGGCAATTTGATCTGGGAAAGAGAGAGATAGGAGTGTGTGTGTGTGTGTGTGTGTGTGTGTGTCCGTGTGTGTGTGTGTGTGTGTGTGTGTGTAAATGTGTGTATGTGTTCAGTGCAAGGAGCTTCAAAGAAAAGTTAATTTTCTTCTTATCAAGTGTCTTCTAAAATTTACCAGTGCCCAGTTAGTCCTAGGCAACCACAGACTTGTGAAATTGAAGCTATCGCCTTCTCCATATCAGTCTTCTGATAAGACTGGACTTTGACTTTGGTTTTCTGTTTTGCTTTCTAATTTCTCTGTCCTGAACCCTAGACCTTCTAGAGGTGAATGCAGAGAGGGAAGATCAGGGAATTTGGCGACAGGTAGAGACAGTTCAGGTCTTAACTCTGGCATTTTCCAGCTACGTGGACTTAATAAATTATTTAACTTCTCTGAGACACAGAAGCCCATCTATGAAATGGGTTACTACCAATCACACACGAAGATGCATGTGAACAATGTGACATAAATTAAATAACATGCCCAAGTTTTAGATTTGGGAATAATCTCAGAATCATCTCACCCAATAGTGTTCGAAGCTTTCTTTGCTTTCAATTCCCTGAAAGAACTTTTAAAATAAAATTTTACTACTTCATTCATATGAAGTTGCCATCAAACTTTTTTTAGTTTTACTCAATTTACAAGTTAAATGGTTGTGAAGATATTAAATTATTTTTTGTCAAAGAGTAAATACTAACACTTAACAAAATCATTAAACCATACTTCTATGTATTTCCAAAGAAATCTAAATACTATATCATTGTATTTCTATCACCATGCATTAAAAGACATATGAATACATGAAAACAAAAGCAAATAAAAAAGGTACAACTTTTTATGTTTCTTTAGTATCTCAAGTGAGCTGCTAAAGAAACATAAAAAGTAAATATACTGGCTGCTAGATTAAAATAGGTAAAAAGTCCACTGCTATAAAAGAAACTAGGGATATTTGAATATGGATTTTTAAATACAGAATATTTTATAAAATTGTTCATTTTCTTTTTTTTTAAGACATACTTTTTATTTTATTTTATTTTTTCTTTATTTTTATTTTATTTTTTTATTTTTCTCAAAAGTTGCATTTTAATGCATGTTATCAAACATTGGTATATTTATTTTAAGGGCATCTTGACCTATTTAAAATATGTGGAGTTTTCATAATTGACAAATTTAAAAAATGGAGGGGAATACGAAAAACACATGAATAAGTTTTTCATTAAGTTGGCAAACAGGATAGTATTCTTTATTTCCTCCTGAATTTGTGCTCCCATTTCATTTCCCCACAGAAATTTAGTTTTATAATTGAAAATACTTAGTCACTTGTTACGTTTTTCTCCAAAATGAGTTTGTAAGTTGAAATAAATTTTTCTGTGACCAAAATAAAATATTTTAAATTCAGTAGTTTAATAACTATTTCAAATTCAGTTATCACTAAAATTACTACTAGAATATAAGTGATCAAAACAAGTAAAATTTTCCACAAGTGATTTTTTTTAAATAAGATAAATATTCTGATATTAGAAAGTTAAAATTGTAAATCACAAACCAATGAGTATGAAAAAAAGCAGTTTTCTTCAGTAGTGTGCATGAGTTCAAACTGAAAACAATTCAGAAATGACTCCATTCAGTTTTTAGACAAAAATGATATGACCTATATGTTTAATGAAAAAGCAAGATACACATTACTGAAAACTAATTGGTCTATCTACATTTTGTACTAACAAAAAATAGAAAACATTAAACCTTTTATAGGTGATATGAGAGGATTGACTACATTGATTACAATTAGTTGGATAAAATGAGTTTTGAGTACCTTTATGAAAAACTATTAACTATGGTTAAATGTCTTTGTATACCAGGAGAAGTATGCATATACTAGCTTGATCACTAATTTAGGCCAATTGCCACATTTTAAAATAAACCAGAAACTTACAGAAATTAAATGAATTGTCCAGCACTTCACAGTCGATTTGTGGCAGAATTGGGACTAGAATCTTTATTTTGGGCTGGGCACTTAGAAAGTAAACTGATTTTGAAAACAGAGTAACTACATTATGTGAAATTGTCAAGATGAACTTTCTGTCATCAGCAATGAGTCCAGGATCTACATTAACTCCTGAATGAAAAAGTTACACTGTGCTATGGATTTAATTGTTTCCCTTCCAATTTGTATGTTGAGGCCTTAACTACCAATATGACGATATTTGGAGATTAGGCCTTTGAGAGACAATTAGGTTTAGATAAGGTAAAAAGGGTAGGCCCCCATGATGGGATTAGTCTTATAAGTTTAGAAAGAGAAACCAGAGCTTTCTTCTCCTCTTGTGAAGATGTGCTAGAAGGTAACCGTGTTAGATTTCTCTTACTATAACAAAATGCCAGAAATAATAAACTTAAAAAGAGGAGGGTTTCAATTGGCTCATAGTTTCAGAGGTTCCAGTCCATGACCAGTTGAGCCTGTTGCAAGGCAGCATTTCAAGAATAGGAGAGCAAGCTTCTCCCTTCATGGCAGGCCAGGAAGCAAAGTTAATGAAAGAGAAGGGTACTGATACTTTCCTCAAAAGCCTGCCCAGAATGGCCTAAATTACTTCCACAAGGCACCCCTGCTAAAGGTTATACCACTTCCCATAGCTCCACAGGCTTTGGATTACACCTTCAATACATGGGCCTTTGGGTGTCATTCAAGATCCAAATTATTGCAACAACTGTCTGCAAGAAAGGAAGAGAAACCTCATCAGGAACCCAATCAGATGGCAGCTTAAGTTTATACTTCCCAGCCTCTAGAACTATGAAAAAGAAATGCATGCTTCCTTATTCACCCAGTGTTCAGTTGTAGCAGCCTGAACAAAGTTATTTTATTTTTTGTGACTTTGTAAAATCCATACCATCATAGATACTACTGAATTAACTACCAAAAAGTTCTTATCAATTTATTCTTCACTGCAAGAGAAAACAGTTCCTATTTCCTTTTACCATTACAATAGGGTATTAATTGTTTTTATTAAGAAATAAAAAATGGCCTGACCATCACTGTACAAGAGTGCAGTATCTTTGATCAGGTAGAACCTGATCAAAAATTAACTTAAACTAAGAGAAATGTGAAGCAAGGATTAATAATTATCAGAAGACAGAAAGTATCCTCTCTTCACCAGAAATCCCTAGAATCCCTGGGAAGCATGTTTCATACACTGCAAATACATGCAAAAGGGACTCAAGTCCTTTCATTTGGACATTAAAGGAGAAGGTGAGCTCATAAATCAAGGATTTTAGGATGACTTAGCTAGAGTTGTGTGCAAATTCCCATAAGGGTCGTTCCTTGGCATTTACATTGAGGAAGTCAGGAGAACAAGAGTTTTACTCTGAAACTCCTGACTGAAGTTCAGAGCCCTATGTTTGCAAAGGAATCTTTAAGGCTTAAAAGTGATCCCTTCGACGTGTTCATATAGTCCTATGTTTCTGTAAATGTTGAGACTGTGCACTATGTTAACGTTTACTCAGGACTACTGCTCCCTTCCACTCTCATTAAACTTTGAGCCTTACTTCCCCTAGTGTCCTGTGGTATCAAGATGGTCATCAGCACTTTTGGGATCCAGCTACACAGGAAGTTGACTTGGTGATGTTCTTGGTTTGCCTGCGGGGGTGGGGGGCTAATAATATGTTCCAAATCAGGGAGAGTACATGGATAGGGAGGAAAAGGAGGGTTTGAGGCAGGTGCAGTCAAAGCTAACCTATGGAAAATTCTTCCAGATTATATGTGGACTATTGGAGATAATCTCCTTAATACCTTGTCAGCGTGGAAGCTGTTTCCTATTGGGAATACATACAGCAATGTAGCAGAAATATGCAAGATTTTTTTATTCTAATGGAAATTTATGGAAATACAGTTGATCAGATTTCCATCAGTGTAGGAGGGACAAACCCATAACACACCTGTGAAAAGTGAATGTGCTTGTGGGGGAGGTCACAGATCTACATATCTTCATCATCAATTATTTGAAAAGGAAATATTAGATTATATTTCTGTTCTCTTTGATCACAAGAATACTGTTATAGAAGAATATAACTAAAAAATGTTGAAATGACATAGAGAAATGTTGAGAAGTTAATATTATTTTTGGCTTTTTTACTTCATTGCATTGTTGTTTGTAGTCTTTGTTGGCTTGTAAAACTGTATTTTGTTTTGATTTTTTTCTCATTCTAAATATTCATGTTCATGTCCAATTTTGTACTATTTTCCTAAAGAGGATGCCTCAAATTACATAAGACTTGGGCTCCCTGAAGCCTACATCTATCTCTGAACAGGCAGACACAGTTCAAAGAGGCACCTTCGTTGCTCTCATAGCAGTCTGAGCCTGTTTCCTTTTCTATGCCTGGTGGAAATGGCTAATTGATGCCTTTTTCTTTCAAATGTGTTGCTGTTGAAGAAAATGTAATTAATAAAATTAAATCAAAAGGAGAGTCTATGGCTCCTGTTTAGATTGGAAACTAATTACTGGTCTTGAAACAGACCCCAAGTGGGTTGGCATGGGTATTTTTTTTTTTTAAGTGGAAAGGGTAATTTTTAAGAAAACAAATCATGGATGTAGGTAGGTAAATGTATATTTGTTATTGCTTGTGATTCTGGTTTAAAGCCAATAATTAGCTTTAATTCCATATTCAAATAGCAGCAGGTGTTTGAAATTGAATTGGCCTGTCCCTACAGGGCACACTGGGAGGGGAGGTCTGGCATTCTGTGATTTCTAATCAGTGATGTTTATTTATTCATTTTTATAAGTTCACTCATTATGTCTCTACCAACAAGTGAGTAAATTTAAGAAATGTAAAAGAAGAAACTTATATGCACTAGCTTCAGGAACCAAATAATCCTATATTTAATCCTATGAAATATAAGTCATTGCTATTTACTTGGCAAAAATACCTAATATGTATAAGATAATATTTTCACTCTGAGGTAATGCACTTTAAAATTAGAACAAAAACTTTTAATAGTTATTTACCTTATCACCAAGTAGGTACCACCCTTTCAGAGTACGACATTAGAAAGTACTCTTTCTTTTGAAATCCCAAGGATGACACAGGGCCAATTCATTCATATAAGACAAAATTTTGTGATTTTTGCTTTTATTCACTGCTGTATTACTGGACCATGCCTAGCAAATGTAGGAGCTCAATAAACAGATCTCACCATGTGGCTGTACAACAGCACTGAAGTACACTATTGTTTATGTCGATGACACTCTGCAGAGTTTCTTTGTGTTCAAGAGAAGTAGACAGACTTGGTCACTCTGAACATAATTTGTTGAATAAAAGAAATACAGTGAAAACCTACTATTTGTCACTCCTGTACCAGGTCTTAAAGACCTGAATAAGGCAGTCCTCTAATCTAAGTACACTCTGGTTAACAGGGAGAGACTGATAAACTAGGGTACAATAAAAGGTTATAATTGTATATTAGTCAGGGTTTTTCACAGACACAGAACCAATAAAGAAAATGATAAATAGATGGATAGGAAGGAAAGAAGGAAGGAAGGTGGGAAACACGAGGATGAAGGAGGACTTTTTAGGGCAATTGGATCACACAGTTATGGAGGCTGAGAAGTCCCACAAGAGGTCATCTGCAAATTATAGAACCAGGTGTTATGGTTTGGATGTGAGTTATCCCACAAAAGCGCATGTGTGAGACAATGCAAGAAGGCTTGGAGGATAAATGATTAGGTTATGACAGCCTTAACCCAATCACTAAAATAATTATTTGATGGGATTGAGTGTTAACTGCAGTGGGGTGTGGCTAGAGGAGGTGGGGCATCGGGGGCATGGCTTTGGGGTAAATATTTGCATCCAGCAAGTGGAGACCTCTCGCTCTGCCTCCTTCTCATCATGTGAGCTGCTTCCCTCTGCCACACTCTTCTGCCACAATGTTCAGCCTTACCTCAAGCCTTGAGGAATGGAGCTGCCTGTCTATGGAGTGAAATCTCTGAAACTGGGATCCCTCAAATAAACTTTCCTCCTCTATGATTGTTCTGGTCAAGTCTTTTAGTCACAGCAGTGAAAAAGTTGACTAAGACACCAGAGAAGCTGATAGCATGGTTCAGTCCAAGTCTGATGACCTCAGAACCAGGGAAAACCACTGTTAACTCTCAATCAAAGACCTAAATGCCTAGGGGGCTGCAGGTCAAGCCACAAACTTGAGTACTAGAGAACCTGGGTTCTGGTGTCCAAGGGCAGGAGAAAATGATTTCCCAAATCTAGAAGATGTAGAAAGAGAAAACATAAATTTCCTCTTTTCTACCTTTTTGTTCTATCCAAGCCATTATAGGATTGGATGGTGCTTGCTTACATTGGGTGAAGGCAGATCTTCCTTACTCAGACCACTGATTTAAACACCAATCTCTTTGGGAAACACACTTACAGATAAACCTAGAAATAATGCTTTACCGGATACCTGGGTACATCTTAACCCAATCAAATTGACAATTAAAATCAACCATCACATACCTGCTAATATAAAGATACGGAAATTCTATGATGGTGATTAAATCTGCCTCAGGAGATTGAGGGATCTTCCCAGAGTCAGTGACATTTGAAATAATTCAAGGAATTTGCTAGATGAATATGAGATGGAAAGGCATTCTACAAAGAGAGAACAGCCTAAGCCAAAATCTATTTCTGTGAAAAGCTGGAAAGATTGGGAATCCATGTACAATGAGTGTGGTATGGCTCAGGTGTAGATGCTGTCAGGAGGGGCAGAAGATACAGCTAGAAAGGTTGGCTCTGACAAATAAAGGGACCATAATTTCGCTCACCTCCAAATTTCTCAAAACACCTAAAATAGTACTTAATTTATAACTGGTGTTCAGATGCTTAGTAGGATGAATGGATGGACACATGGAGCCAGAGAAAACATGTTCAGCCCAATTCAATACTGTCAATAATCAGGTAAGAAACAAGACTTTATATAATGTTAACAAATTGTTCTTTACAATACTCAGAAAATACTTTGTCCACCCAATACTTTGAAGGACAGACATATTTGATTTGTATGTTAATAGACCTAATTACTGGAAAATTTATCATTTCTAAATTAATAACCACTTACTAAAACTACAGTTGATTTTATGATACCTCCTTTGGAAGAATTTGTATCAGATTATTTTTGATAATATCCAAAAAAGAATGTTTGTTTCTGCTTTGAAATCCTGTTACAACATAAAAATATAAACCCTTAGACTTGTTTTGGTAATTATGTTATGTGGAATAATCCATAAACACATGGCTGAGTTTTGTTTAAAACAAAACTTATGTTAAAACTCAAAGCCACTGACTCCATAAAAAAATGAAAGGGTACAAGTTTAGAAAATTTGCCTGAATTGAAACTAAGGAGGAGGGAGGATAAAAAGGAGGAGAAGGTGAAGAAGGACAAGGAGAAGAAGGAGAAGAATGAACTTCAAGTGTAATCCCTCCACAACAAATAGCCTCAATCATTTGGAAAGTGCTGTCCTCCCCTGCAGGACCTGAGACTCCCTGCCCGCAACCAGAGACGCCATAGAGGAAACCAACCAAGAGGATGTCAGGATTCTACCCCATGGACTGGAGACTACCTACTCTAGCAAGGGTAGCCTAGCCTGGAGTGGTTCCTTTTGCCCAATCAAGTAAATCAGCAAGGATCAATGGAACCCTGAGTACCAGAAGAAAAAACAAAATAGCACTGTAAAGGATCTGAAAATCATAGTTCTTGGATCTACAGTGCGCAAAAGTAGAACCTGCATAGCAAACCTCAATAGGGTAAAGATTTGATAAAATAAAGATTTCAAGATAGAGTTCAGAGTTTCCTAGAATAATTGCTAAAATTTCTAGAACATAATAAAAAAAATTCTTCAACATACCAAAAACCAGGACAATCACAATCTAAATGAGAAAAGTCGATCAGTAATGCCAACATTGACACCAACAGGAATCAGATGTTAGAATCAGCTAACAAGAACTTCAAAGCAACAGTCATAAAAAGGATTCAACAATTAAAAATGTCCTGAAAAATATGAAAATATAGAAGATTTCAGCAAAGCAATTAAATTATTAAAAACGTCAAATTATAGAACCAAATTTTTTTTTAAATGAAAGGTTTAAAAATCCTTCTTGAATAGTCCAATTAGTAGTGTTGAGGTGACACAGGATAGAATTAATGAAAATTCAAAGGGCACCTATATAAATGGAAAGGATACCTTTATGGATTGGAGGACTTAACATCATAATAATGTTTATTTTCTACAATTGAAAATAAACAAAATCCAAAAAATCCCAGAAGTTTTTCTGTAGATTTAGACAACTTACTCTAAAATTTATTTTGGAAGCACAGATCCTTTAAAATTAAAACACTCTTTAAAAAGTAATGAAGTGAGAGAAATCACTCTATTTGATTTTAAGACATTATATAACTATAGGAGTAATGAGTGTGTGGTATTGGCAGAGGGTTAGGCATATAGGTCAATGGAATAGGGTAGAGATTCCAGAGAGATCTACCAAATATGTGCAACTGTTTTTCTTTAAAGTGCAAAAGCAATTTAATAATGTAGGCTAACCTTTTTAAAACATGATGCTGAAGCAACTGCACACCATAAAGCTAAATACATAAATAAAATTTAAAAATCATAGGCCTGACCTTACACCTTATACAAAGGTCAACTCACAATGGATCCTAGTCTTGAATGTAGACATTTGTATAAATGTCTAAATTTTCTGTAAAAATTTCTATAATATTTTTAGAAAAAAAAATATGCAGAAGAAAATCTTTGGGGCATAGGACTGGAAATAACTGGAATAATGAAAGTTCTTCAGCTTGACTCCAAAAGTGCACTGTGCTAAAGGAAAAATGGACACACTGGACTTCATCAAAACTAAAAAGTTTTATTTTGCAAAAGACTCTGTGTAGAAGATATAAAACAATATTGTCTACCAGGCTACACAAGGTGTAGACTACATTTGCTAACCTTACGTCCAACACAAAACTAAGATATGGATACATCAAGAATTTTCAAAACTCAATCACTAAAATAAAATAATAAAATAAAACACAAAAATAGGTAAAAGATAGGAACAGATGTTTTCTCCTAAAAGGTGTACAGATAGAAAACAAGCACATGAAAAGAGGTTCAACATCATTAACCTTGGAGAAAAGCAAATTAAAACCTCTATTAGATACCACCACATATTTTTTGGAATGACTAAGATAAAAATTAATACATCAAATGTTAGTGAAGGTACAGAGAAATTGCATTACTTATTTGCCACCGATAAGAATGTAAAATGGTACAACCATTCTTGAAAAAATGTTTGGCATTTTCTTACAAATTAAATATGCCACTACATTTGATCCAACAACCGTACTCCTAAACTTCTATATCAAAGAAATGAAGATATGATACAAAAACCTGTATGCAAATGGTCATAACAGCTTTATTCATAACAGCCAGAAAGTAAAAACTACCCAAATGTCCTTTGATCATGAACAGTTAAATAACCTTTGGCACATTTGTAGCACAGAATACTATTTATCAATAAACAGGAACAAGTATTGATATATACAACAACTTGGGTGTATCAAGGGAATTATGCTGAGCAAAGAAAAAATAAATCCTAAAGATGAGTATTGTATGATTCTATTTTATAATTTATAATTCTATTTACAGTATATAATTTTCTTAAAATGACAAAATTGCTGAGTGAAGAAGAGTGTCATGGCTACCAGAGTTGGTGGCAGAGGTGAGCAGGGAAGAGGGTGAGAGCTGCCAAAGGGCAACAGGAAGAATACTGTGTTTATCACTTCTATACATCAGTGACAAACCCTCTGAAAGAGAAATTAGGAAAACTATCCCATTCACAATAGCCTTAAAATAAATAAAAATACCTGGGAATCAATTTAACAAAAGAGGTGAAAGACCTCTACAATGTAAATTACAAGACACTGAAGAAAGAAATTGAAGAAGACCTTAGAAGATGGAATAATCTCCCATGTTCCTGGATAGGCAGAATCAATATTGTCAAAATGGCCATACTTCCCAAAGCACTATATAGATTCAATGCAATCCCAATTAAAATCCCAATGGCATTCCTTATAGAAATAGAAAAGGCAATCATGAAATTCATTTGGAAGAATAAGAGACCCAGAATAGCCAATGCAATCCTTAGCAAGAAGAGTGAAGCAGGAGGCATTACAATACCAGACCTCAGATTATACTACAAAGCTATAGTAACAAAAACAGCATGGTACTGACTCCAAAATAGACATGTAGACCAATGATATAGAATAGAAGACACAGAGACGAACCCACTTACATACAGTTACCTTATACTAGATAAAGGAGCAAAACATATACACTGGAGAAAAGATAGCCTGTTCAACAAATGGTGCTGGGAAAACTGGAAATCCATATGCAGCAAAATGAAACTAAACCCCTATCTCTAACCATGCACAAAATTCAACTCAAAGTGGATCAAGGACCTGGGAATCAGACCAGAGACCCAATGCCTAATAGAAGAAAAATTAGGCCCAAATCTTCATCATGTCGGATTAGGACCATACTTCCTTAACAAGACTCCTATAGCACAAGAAGTAAAATCAAGAATCAACAAATGGGATGGATTCAAACTAAAAAGCTTCTTCTCAGCAAAAGAAATAATCAATGAAGTGAACAGAGAGCTGACATTCTGGGAACAAATCTTTGCCACACACACATCTGATAG